>JAUTBV010068760.1:0-19685 GCA_032361325.1 Lepetodrilus fucensis
AATCCCATCTATGCTGTACTGACTTGGGTACGAAACCTCCGTCTGGCGGGAAATTCAAATAATTTAGTGGTTTATAACCTATAGGCCTACATAGCCAAATATGGTAACGTCTGTAGGACAAGAAACTCATGTATTCATGGTCATTACCGTGTGTGCGCAGTTACGTCATAAACAAACACAACTATGTTGCTAAGTTAAAAACGGTGTGCCAAGATCCAGTCTAATGAATCCGATTTCGACACTCCTTATAAGCATGGTAAATACATTGTTTTGCCAAACAGATGCAAGCGGATGTCCAAATAGCTGAGCGTCAGTTTCCGATCTGATTTTAATGATATTTCCAAAGATGTTGTTGGAAGTTAATTGCTTTTGACATTATTGTAAAATTGACTGAAACATTAAATTAGTATTATAAAACCTAAATAACTGATCATTCTACACCACTTATATTATTTGATATCCTCCCAAATAAACTGTTATCGATAAATCAGCTTATTTTCTTTGCATGCAGTTTGTTAATATATATAGACTGCTAGGTGAGAAGCAGTGTGTGATCTCTCAACCGTCTGACCGAGGACTAATCACAGCGTACTCTTCTAACCATGTGACTAACATAGTCCTTGTAAATAATCAAACTGCTTGCCCGGATTAATTAGCTGATTTATCGATAACAAATCATTTGGAAGAAAATCAATCATTGTATGGTGTAGGATCATCAGTTCTTTAGGTTTATATAATATGAATTTAGTGTTTGAGTTACTTTAAGTGAAATTATGAATCATATAATGACCTCTACTCCAGAATGAAATACTGTTCGGGTAAAATATGGAATCAAACAATATACACGGCGAATTTATTTGTACAATGTGTAAAGTCGCATGTAAATCATGCACAACGCTGATAACGCAACACAGAAGCTAACTTGAGGAAATATCCACACATGTAAAATCTCACAGTAATATTACCTGTACACAATTCACAAACTTATTTAACTCCACATTATCTGTAAGTTAGTTTAAATGTACCCTCCGGGGTACCTTTTGTCCATTGTTTCTAAATGTTCCCTCGCCTTCATTCTGAGGGCTACGATACTGGAACTCCTGGGGTCGGAATCGCCAAGCTTTCCAGCGAGGGGGTTAAACATCCCAGCCGACAGTGAGTGGAGCTTTGAGGTAAGGGCGTTTGTAGGGAAGGAAGCGGGAGAGAAAAAGTTGGTGTACGGAGATTGTGCTTGTGTCATGACTGGACTTAGTGACGCCATGTTTTGTGTGATTGTCGTAATCGGCTGTGGTAGAATTCCAGTCAGTGTTGTTCCACTCGCAATGGGTGGAGTCAACCAAGGGTCAAGTGGCAAGGTCGAGGTCAACATGTTGGAGGTTCGCTTTGTGATCGGGGGACCTGGAAACGCTTCTGTCAGCTTCCCGCCTTCCAGCTTCTCTTGACGCCGCCATTTTGCGCGCCGATTTTGGAACCACACCTGCCAAACAAATAGTTCATAAGTTAGAGGCATGCACTATAGCACAGCTATTGGTAATCGTTGTGGACTAACATATGATTCATACCGGTATATCTCTTTTGTATTTCCAAAACATTTGCTCTCTGGCAGAGGAAAGCCAATGATACACCTCTACAAGTAACAATATTGGCCAATACTATAAATCATGAAATTAATGCGAGAAGGATATTAATACGAAAATTGCGACTGGCGTATATATGATCGCATTTACTTGCCACATCGCTACATCTCTGTTGTATTGTTTACTTTCATTTCATATATGGCGTAAATGAACATTACTCGAGAGCATTGACATTGAAGAAGTATGAAGCATTGAAAACAGGAAATGCCAGGTCGCTAACACTGACAAGTTCACAATAGTCATGCATCCTGTAGGCATTTCTCATTTACTACATGTAACATTGTGTCTAACGGTAGTGTTGATTTCCTACTCTTGTAGGTCACGATGATATAGCTTTAGTTTATTACGCTACAAGTCTAATGATATTTTTGCTGAGGCATTAGCGTCATAGTTGACCTTCCCATGTGAACCTGCACTCTGCGTTATAGTTTTATTCCTGTAGTCATGTGTGACTTATACGAGAATTGTCTGTGTCTACAATACAGAAGAAGAAGAAGAAGAAGCTTTATTTAAAGTCGGATATGTAGATAAGTATAGAGCTATTATCTCGAAGGATTTTACTCTAACATTCCTTAGTCTTTAGCACTAAGATTTAACATGAGAACCTTCGGGTTATCTAGAGCCATGAATTTTGAGTTGTGTGGCTTTAACATACTATATCGTCTCTAACTGGCATTTCCAACAATAATTGTTAACATATTCTTACATGTAACGTATACAAGAATTGGCTAATGCAATTATTATTCACTTACGTAACTGTCTAAGCTGCTGGTAAAAAACGCAGAGTGAGCTATTTTAGCTTTCGTGCTTCACAGGATATAACAAGAGTACGATTACCTTGACTCACAAAGTGGCCTTAATGTGACATTTAACTTTTGGTCCCAAGACCACCGGGTCTAGCTAATACGACTGTCTTAAAGAGCGCCTTAATTAATTCAATAACAGTGCATTCAATTTGACGGATTAATTTGCTTCAAGTCGCATTACTCAGTTCACTTGTCACGGAACATGAAAGCGCGAGAAGAAAGAATCCCAACTGACGTTATCCTGCAGGGCTAAATTAACTAGGGGAAGTAACTCCCTATCTGATTCTCGTTAGCGAGCCAACGGGAGGGTAAATTTGATTTTCTAAAGAACGTCCGCATGGAAATCTGTCATTTTCTATTTGACTCCACTAGCCGCCCATTTAAAATGTGACGTCTAGAAATGTCACAAAATTCCAATAAATTGTTCATCATTCCAATGCGGCACAATTGTTTTGTGTTGAATGTTATAGTAAAGTTACCTTCATCTATACCTCATGATTCACATTGTATGCATTACATAGTATTCAATTCTTTTGACAACGGTTCAATACAGCAACAACACTAATAATAATGATCTAGCTCACTGCTATACTTGATTAATCACTACTGTAATGTAACGATGTAACAATAATTAATAATGGTAATTTTGCAAAGCGGATAAAAACACGACCTATCTCTCACGTTTAACCATATATTACTATTAGTTTATTCTCATCGCACATGGACACCAATGTTCAGATAGAAGAATCCCTGTTTTCGGGGACGTTGCATTGATTACCAAAGTCACAGAAAGTCTCATTCACCGCTTCCTGTCAGTCGCACAATAGGTCAACTCCTCTGGTCCTTTAATAACGAAGCCGTCACGTGTAACTCCGATCTCTTTGATAAAGCTCCATCGTGTCCGTCCGGACCATGGTTTCTAACAAAACTAAGGTCAGGTCGCTAGTTTGAATGAGTATTAAACTTGCTGCGTTCAACCAATTACTTTGTTTTCTCCAGTGATGGGCAACAAAAGCACTGGAGACGAGGATTTAATTTGCTTCACTTCCTCATTAAAGATGTCGTTGACAGTTGGCTTCTTAACGCCAGAGGGTGCTAATTTGATTCTGAGATGTGCTTATTAGCCAATCAGATCCCCCCACGTCTCGGCCATTTGATTTGTACATCTCGTGCTTGAGACGATACTTAAAGCAACAATTACTACATCTAATCGCATTACACGTCTCAAAGCCGGCCAATAACCGTAATACATGTTCCCACACATCTGAAAATTGAGTAACGAGTTGATAATGGATTTTAAATAACAATGAGAACTAAATCAAGGATGATGCAGCTATCATGGTTTTTGTGAAGTTCACTTTCTAAATTAACTACCGAATAAGAGGGTGCACTACATGGTTACATAAATAGTTAGGTATTGGTGCATGTCATAAAGCCTTCTGTATATCTGTCGGACCATTATGATTACAGGTGTCCTATATGATTCAATAGTAGGTCAATATGTGATCAGTAGGTACATGTACATGTTCCTGGGTGTTATATTATTGTATTTTATACGATACATGCAGTTATTTCGATGTAACGAATTCTTCATAAGTATCAGCAAGCATACTTTATTAATCCGTATATATTCTGTAAATGAGATCTTCCTAAGAATACGTTTAATAATTATCTTAAATATAATATTTTGCATATGACTTCCGGTTACCTGCACTCTGACTTCCGGTAGGCTTATCTTGATTGCGAGCTCTTCTCTACTGTACACATCCGGGTAGTGGGACTTCTCGAAAGCTCGTTCTAGCTCGTGCAACTGGTACGTCGTAAACGTTGTTCTGTTTCTGCGGTGTTTCTTCTTGGGCGAGTCCTCTTCCTCCTCCCCGCACTGATCCTCAGAGTCGTCCTCGCTGTGACCTTGACTTTGATGACTGGACGACCTTGACTTGTGTTCTGCAACAAAATGCTAAACATCTAGTCTTTTCATTGTTTTTCTCTCAGAACGTTGAACACAGCGTAACCTTGACACATGCAATGTAACAAATAGGATGAAACTTTAAAGAAACAATAATGTCGAAGACATGCTAAAAAACTATTAATACTTATTAATCATTGTCTGTAGATCACATGTTAGCGCAGAAACTTTCCTATTTACGAAAATGTCTGTATTACCAATTGAATATCTAGTGTTAAAGCTGGGTTTTTTTCTTTAGCCATAACTCGGATTAATTGTCATGTTACGATTGCTGGTGAAAATATATATCCTAATTATTAATATTCTTATTAGCCATAAACCCTATCAAACGTAGTATTTTGGTGCGAAATATTAAAGGCATAATATCACAGTTGATAGACCTGTAAATGGATAAACGAATTTCGATCTGAGACTAATTACCCTTGATTTATTCCACCCAAACGTTGTTATTTACTGATGTATTTAGTCCCCGGCACTCAATAGTTATCAACATATTAATATTTGATATGAATAAAGGGAACGTTTAGCTATGTATTTCGTCTTTGATGTATCAACCCATCTATGAAGGAGTCTGCGAGCGAACATGTTATGTCCCCCTTGCATTATATATATAATGAAGCAAGCACATACGGACCATATTGAAGTTGTCTATCTTGGGGCATCATCAAAAACCCAGGCCATTATGATTACACTAACCCCCGTCAAATAGACGGAGGTTAGTGTAGTCATAATGGCCTGTGTTTTCGAGGATGATCGTGGGGTTGTAGTGGGGATTTGTCAACCACACAGCGGTGGAAAGCTTTTTGGAAGTACAAATATGACTTTATGTATGTCAAGTGAATGTACTTTTCAGATATAGCTAGTCCAAAACAATCATACATATGACTGCTGTTATGCCTTTAACACATATACTATTAGTTTATATAATACAATTCTGACATGACACTCTAGCGGGGAGGATTTACTACTTGAATAGTACGTGTTTATACGTTTAAGCTTGGTATCAATGGTAATGTATTATATGGTCAACATATCCCAAACAGTATCGGCGTATTAATGTTATTGCTATGTGATGCATGGTATAACCTTCCCAGGTGTATTTACAACTATCGAATATGAATAAGGAATATACACAAACACACAATAACTGTCTGTTTTCACAAATTACTTCCAGAATTACTGGTATTTGCACAGAAACATGTGTCAGCTAAGTACTCTATGTAAATATGTGGCATGGCGCGGGCGTCCACTCAGAGTTGGTGATAAAAGACGGACCACTGAAAGCAGTACCTGTTCACCGCAACATGAGCCGCTCCCGACGCTGTCCCCGCCCCTCACGCTAGTGGCCCTCCCTCCCGCTGCGACAGCCCGAGGGTAGAATCAGCCATTGTACTTTTAGCTCCCCTAACATGATAACAGCCATAGAAACTTATCTAGGCATGAAATTTGCGTTTGCTCCATTATTTATTCTCATCTAATTTAATTAAGGTACGCACACAAGCCTACTGACGAATGCGTTTAGAATCTGTCAAGGTTTCCACCCCCCTTTTCAAGCCCAAATGCCTCGCTTCAATATTTCTACATATCAAAATTATTATAAATTGCATCGGTTTTAACACCGTGAAAAGCAGAGCTGGGGCGCCTCTAATTGTAGCAACGAGTCGAAGGTGTTTAGAAATTAGTCGATGGCGAATCTAAGCCTGGGATAATGCAGTATGTCAGGATTCCGTCAGACCGACGCGGGTCCCCTTGCCCCCCGGCGCTAGCCCGTCACTACCAGAAAACATATTATTTTCTCCAATGTGAGCTACACGGGCGACAGTCTATATGAAATTGGGGGTAATTAAGGGTTTGTCCATGTGACAAGACTCTCGGAACAATTTTCATTTTTTTGGCTATTGGTGGTCTCGTCATGTTGATCAGGGCGCCATCTGCTCTCAGGGATTCCCGGCGTGTTTAAAGACCGCCTTCCGACAACATTACCCGTTCTCATATAACACTGTATGTTCTTTAACTGTCTAGAACGACGCTCGCTATGGTCTCATCCGAGTCCCTGTCGTATTGTTATCGTACATGGGTGATGATTATAGCAGCGTACATCATTGATTAGCGAGGTGGGCGCTGTCCCTAGTTTATACGGATCAGTTATGCCCCACCCTCCTCAATGTAGCCGGAATTCTATCCATGCTAACATGACACGCGCACGCGTATGCAATTATATATATATATATATATATATGGAAACCCGTTAAGGTATCGTAATGCCGAAACATTGCTTATATGTAATAATATACTTAATAATTTTAAGTTGATGCCCCTATAAAACTACCGCTGAAATTACTCTTCTCAGTACAATTTTAAGTACTTACTAGAATGGTGTTCAAAGCTTGTCATTGTGCATACAGCATTTCGGCATTTATTTGAGATTACTATGAGGTGGTAGCCCATTGGTAGATCATAATCAAAGTAGAGCCAATAGTAACTATAATAGTTTGAGCATGCGCATTGCTTGCGGAAGTTACCACGACACAGTCGCACCAGGGTAATCTGTAATTGGCATTACCATTTTCGGTTCGTCATTACCAGCTATAGTGCTCTCAGGTTTTCTGCAATACTAAACTATTTTAAATTTACAAGCCGTGATATGAACTATGCATAACACTAACACGTATCCTAACTCAAACTAAACAAACATTGAGGAGTTAAACTAATGCTCTATGAAATGATCTCATAATTAATGGACTAGATGATTCATAATATTAGTTCCAAGATTAGCAGATTATATTGGATATTTGTCTCAGAAAAAAGCTTGATTTATCATAATATTTCATCTAACCGTCCCATCCATCGTCTACTTCCTGGTATTATGTGATGCATATCGTCCCTCTAAGACAATAGAAGCCATTAGACAGATATTGCGTGTTGTATCCGCTCAACGGTATCACTGCCCAGCATGCGTCGTTCATATAGAACACCCAGCAGCTCTAGAACACAGAGAGTGAAGTCCTTTATATTGTCTTTCTCTAACACCTCCGTAGCCTAGCTATCAGCCTCCTGCATGTCCTATCTGGACAAACAAACCACGTCATCAGACGTTATGCACGGTTCACCAAACCAACGGATCCGGCCCTGAGGACAGAACACACTGGGCTGAAGAGAGTCTCAGTTGTATTGTTCTACAGCCAGAGCTCACAAACAGACAAAGGAATTTTAAGGGACATGTTTCTCTGGGTTCTTATCTGGCGGGGACAGTTGTGCGAGAGCACACGAGCAAATAACGCCATTGTCCAGTCTAAGTGGTCATTGTCGCACCTCCCCCATTCTGCAATGTAATGAGTCTCATTATCTCCTTACCCCAGCGCTCAGCTCGATGCCAATAAAGCGGACAGAGACAATCAGGGTTAATTTGGTTACTTGGCACCGTCACTAGCCATGTAACATATTTTCATTTACAAAGACATGATTCTGATTTCAAATGGCCCTCGTCGATATTCTCAGCAACATTAATGTGTAATCTCATTACCCCACCACTCACGTCACAGGCTGTAATTGTATCATAATGGTAATGGACCTAGTCTTGGCTATGATTGATGCAGAGCAGTTTTGACTATTCTTAATGTGTGTCTTCACGTTCCAAGAAGGACACATCACAGATTGAGGCTTCAACTCCACACTACTGGAACTGTCAGTCTCAATTACAAAATGTAAATGTTCTTTTTTTTTAATATATTTATTATGGTACTTATATGGAACAAGTGTTTAGAGTGGTTCTTAATTAATACATTGTAAACCATGCATGTTTATATCATACCAGA
Organism: Lepetodrilus fucensis; assembly: GCA_032361325.1. Taxonomy (NCBI): domain Eukaryota; kingdom Metazoa; phylum Mollusca; class Gastropoda; order Lepetellida; family Lepetodrilidae; genus Lepetodrilus; species Lepetodrilus fucensis. Next base: position 8,228 of record JAUTBV010068760.1, read on the forward strand.
GGAACATGTATATCTAAATTAACTGGAACTCTTAATCATTGTTAGACTATACTGTTGTACCCAAGAAAGATGTGTATGATACTTACAATTAACTTATGTTACACGTTTTTCTATTTAATGTGAACATGTGTAAATGACTGCACACGCATAGACGACTCTATGTATGGTGTATGCATGTACACGTAATAATCAGTAGATCAACTGACCATGAGAATCTTAATTGCAAAATACATTCCTTTAGCAGACCATTAATAATGTAATACTAATTTGTGAAAGTGTAGCGTATCCCTCGATGTGTATACAGACCATACAGACTGTGCTGAACATTAACTTTATTGTGTTATTTTAAACACGAGCATTTTAGAAAGGTTTAAATGATTACGAACACGTGTACGCAATTCTCCGTGCTGAACAGATATCACCGGATATACCCACAGAGAACATCTGCCAGTATGGCGAGAAGTTCCGTGTTTTTCAAATTCATAACAATCACTCTCTGATTTAACACTGAGATATTGTAAAGAACTAGTCAGCTGTTCACTTTCAGGTCGGGTTCCATCCCACGTGCAGTGTTATGAATCAGAACAATTCATAAATAATTGCAATCATATTGTGTCCTATGGACCGTTGTCGTATTTTAAAACACAGTTTTAGTATTTGTCTTAGGAATGTTATAATACGTTAAAGGTATACTATTGATATAATTTCGATCTGAGACTAATTACGCTTGATTTATCCACCCAAAAGTTGTTATTTACTTATGCACTTAGTCCCTAGTACTCGATAGTTATCAAACTATTAATATTTTATATGAATAAAGGGAACGTTCCGCTATTTATCTTGACTTTGATGCATCAACCGATCTATGAAGGAATCTGCGAGCGAACATTATAGTAGTCCCCCTTGCATGATATATAATGAAGCAAAAACATACGGACCATATTCAGGTTGTCTATCAGGGGTTGCAGTGGAGATTTGTCAACCACACAGCGGTGGAAAACGTTTTGGGAGTATACACATGATTTTATGTGTATCAAGTGAATGTACTTTGCAGTTATAGCTAAGAACTAGTCCAAAACAACCATAAATATATGTAATATTAATTATGCCTTTAATATCAATACAACTTCTACCCGGTGTTACACCTGCATGAAGTTCCTTGAGAGTGTTAATGACAACCAAGTAGGGATTTCATATTAATGACAACCAAGTAGGGAGTTCATATTAGTATCTGTATTTCAGTAATAACTAGTCAAACTGTCAAGTGTTAGTTGACCGCCTTCATCAATGGACGAACTCGTGGTCAATGGTCACTTCTGGATACTTCAATGTCAAAAGTTGAATCCTTCAGATCGTCAGTCAGACCACTCCCACAAACTCTAGTGGAGCAGATATTCCAACATCTGGTGTACTCGGGTGGTAGGAAATGGTTTTGGTAGGGTGGGTGCTGAGTTGAATAGGGCGGAATGGGTGCGAAGGGGTGTCAGATCGCAATTACTAAACATCAATACGAACATCAGTAACTCTTGCACGACAAAATAGTTTTATTCTAAGAAAATGCCAATATAAAATGTAGGCGAAATGTATGCTAATGTCGTATTAGTTTGTACACTATTGGATATGTTATTGCTATGTGCTTGTTTTATGTAAATACTTACTGACTTGGTGTATAATGTGATTGTTGCAGACGAACAATTTTGCTTGCTATTTTCAAATACTAGTATTATGTCTAGGGTGGATTGTTGAGAATGTTGAGTTCATCGAGATGCAACGAGTGTACTTGTATTTATTTATTTATTGAATTTAATTAATTCATCAATAACCACAAAACATGAAAATTATTCCTATGTGTATATTTATAATAATGGCTAACAAACTCAAATGCGAATCATCAGATGGAATAACAAGCTACCAATATCCACGGAGGAAATATACCTGCTAGGTAACTCACATGACAACACTAACTATCAGTATGGTAACATGGTAACTAGAACTGGTCATCTCAATACAAATTGTCAGTTTAATTCAGGGAATTGTCAGTTTAATTTAGAGAATTGGCACAACGACGTAAGCAGAGCGTGATAGACTTCCACTGATCAGGGTGTGACAGCGCTGAAGACAGACATAACACATGTATAGCTACGAGGCAGTGTCTACGCTTACATTGGACCAGGTCTACCATGTCAGATGTAAATGAATAAATGGCATTCCTACCGCTATAAGGTGTAAAGGTAGTACTCGGTGGTATTAGTGCCAGTGTCGCGCGATATGTTCTCATGATTAGTGTAGTTCATTGTACCTCAGCAACCCAATTTTTGGCCGACTTTATGAAAGACTGTCTCTGAGAGTGGAATGAAATTAAACACCCTGTCCCTGCGGCGTGTGTTCGTAAATATCCATTTTAAATCTATTTACCATTCGCCATGATTTATAATTAGCAATAATTATGCCCAAGGCTTCACGAGCAACATATTTTCAATTTGATAGTTGGTATCCCTTCTGATATATGATTCGATACTACATGTATTTACACTTGTCGGTAATTGTTTAATAGTGTATGTAGACAATACCGATGACTTTAGTTCCTTTATAAAGTATGGTATGTTTTGTACATGTTACATGTTATAGTATCTGCAAACGTGAATATAATGAAAATAATCTACTTCCATGTATTTTTTTTATTTCTATCGGATGAATAATACTCATTCCGGTGACTGACAAACTGTTTTAAACTAAATACGGATTAAAATGTGTATGCCACACTGTAACATAAACATCACAGTTGTTGTACTATAACCCATAAAAAAAAGCAATATTTCCATCATAAATTAGTGTATTTACTATTTAGTGTATAATGCAAGTGAAAATAGAAAGTTTATTGTTTTTTTGTTTTTTTGTTTGTTTTGGCAATAACAGCAATTAATTAATTTATGTTGTATTTATTAAATTCGGATGTATTAAATACCAGATTCAACAATTATAGATATACAATGGATTTTATATGCAGTATAGATTGATTACATTTACAAATAGTAAATAATCTAAATCTGGTATATGAACCACATTATATGGTGGTGACTGCATGTAAACGTTTCAATTTGATACACATTGTACACATATCCCTAGGTCATAGTTCAATACTTTGAAACCAGATCAACGTCTACAGTATGAATGATACTAGTATTTCATCAATGTGTGCTCCGAATAATTTGTGTACGACCAATTTGCAATACAATTGGACTATAAATGAAGTAAGCCTTGATACAAACGTACTATCAGTGATGATACGTTAGGGTAATCGATGACATTGCTCAAGAGTTAGACGATGTAAGTGGTACCACGATATGCTTGTACGTTGTAGGAATAGAGAGCTGTTGTGTGATGAGACAGTAATGTATCGACGGACATAATGCACGCGTTTGTAGCCAGTACTCAAGAAAACTGACATCTATGGGCCTAAATGATTAACACTTAAGTATTTCAATATGTATTTCGTTTTCTTGGCTTACTGTAGATAGATACTCATAATAAAATCGATGGCCCATTAATTATTTCGCCTCTGAAGCGTTGTCATAATCGCACTTGCAGACTTCGATCCAGTGATTAAATAATTGTAACGTATGCAATTTAGAGAAATAAACTGAGTTGCAGTTCGTATTTCAATATTGCTCAGTTGATATACGATGTCGATGTTTATATTCTTAAGAATACATTATATTGCATTTACATGTACTAGTACAATATAAATGTTTTAGTAATGCTAACTCTTTGAATAGTATAATGTGGCGAATAATATCCAAATTCCAATTCAGTAATGCTGAATTTTCAATTATCCTCAGGACACTTCAATATAAATGTTTTGCATTGGGAATTATATTTCATTTACGATATTATTCAAGGGGAAAATTGGATTTGGTAAGGATTAGCGACTCCTTATTGTGTTGTCCATATGTGCATATAATGTATATAAATCCAATTACATATGTCAATTAGGACGACAGTGTGAGTTCATAATGTGTTTATTGTTGTCATTGGATACATTATTGTATGCTTGCCCAATGTGTCTCGTCTTATCGAAGGCACCACGACTTATCATTATTTGTATTCAATAATTAGTGTCCTGAATGTGAAGTATGATCTATGATCAGTTCTTTGGTGTTCCGTGTCATGTCGTATTACGAGTGTCTATAACGGCCTAACCACCTGTGTTCTGTAGCAATTATAAACTTGAATACTTAATTAATTTTAGTCGATGGCATAAGCAACGTGACAGGATCATCAACAGCATTGTACTTGTCTTGAAGAGAATAGCATGTGGCTGTATGGTCATAAATTATGGAGTGGGTTGTTTTCATCTCATATTAAAAGACAATGTCATATGCATGTATGTATGTATGTAGATATGATATAACATTATTTATTTTTAGATTTTTAGCTTTTCTTCTGATGTTCCTAGTATAGATGGTGTGAGAATGTGTGACATTGTGTGTAAAGGGTTGTTTGTTGGTATGAGTAAAGTGTGCTTGTATTGCAAGGCGTACCTGGCTTCAAGTCGTTCATGCTTCTCTCTGGAATCAGGTTGTCTGCACTGAACCTTCTGAAGACGTCTTGAGCGTGGACTGGGAAGCCATGTCCTCCTTCCCTCAGTCCCAGCAGAGCGTCAATACTGTGGAAGCTTCGTGTAGTGGCACTCATTGGTACGTCCCAAGTAGAACTTCTAAAATGTTTTTCTTACGTATTCAGTACTTCCCAGGTACAACGTCTAGTACTGTTCGCTTATTAATAAATCCCAAAAACTTGTACTGAGGCTCTTTTTCCTATCAGCATTTCACAGACAGAACTTCTGCTACGTTTCCGCCGTACAAATCCTTTTAGGGCATAGATGGATTCAATGTTTCTCTGCTCTCTTTCTGATGTCTTGGTGTAATTAGCCGTTAGGATTAATTGAGATGTTGAGTAACACAGAACACTAATATGTAGATCTGTGTGATATATTCGCCTCTACGGTGCACACTAGCTCAATACGGGTGTTAATGTTGTGAGGGCTCTGCAGTTGAGAGTGCATGCATCCAGAGCGATGCCGTAACTCTTATTAGACAACTATCTTTGCTGAAGCGCTAACTGGAGGAGGTGCTGACTGTAATGCACTGTCCCAAGCTGATGAAGTCCCTCTAGTTCCTTCATAAAATAACCTTGCCCCCTTATTGTTAATATTTCAAATGAGCTAAGCTAATCCATGGCGGTTTTCAGGCGGGATGACAGTGGCTTTACCCGAGGGGCTTTTCCTCCCCGCAGAGAGGATAGAAACTCGCTGACAATACGTGTCCGTGCTAACAAGGGAGGCGGGCCGGAGGAAATTAATTGCGGATAAATATTCGACACAGCAACCAATCACTGCGAAGGCTGGGTCTCTTGCCGTTCAACATGCAAACACGAATGAGTAATCTACCACACTCTCAGAGCCCTGAGCCACCGACGGAACCGGAACGGTGACAGAGACACAATGCACGACTACTAGAGGGCGCTACTGCCTGCGTGCGGTGCACGAGCTGTGACGTTTTGAATGACGTTAACGTGACATTGTAACGTCACCCGGAAACCAACTTGTCGTTGCTAAAATTCGATTAAGATCACCCTGCTTATTATTTCTAGAAAACACGTGGGCCATTTTAAACCAAAGGAAACTAAAAAGTGAGTAAATTGGATAGGCGAAAAGGCATTTGTAAAACGTCGGCAAGATGGCGTCAAATAATAGAGACCGATTTCATGACGTCACCTCCATTGAATTTAAGGACTCATAAAGCTTGACATAATTCTTTATAGTGTAAGTCGCCATGCTTCGTTACACAAGTATATAGACATCGTCGTTCATGTATTTAACAAGTCGTCAACATGTCCTTGCGAAGAATGAATAATTGCAATATTGAGTCTTGCATCAAAACAACTTTGCAATTTATATTATGATAATCGTTATAATCATTAATACTAGGAATACAATACGTTCAAAATCTCGACTACTGCCCGTGTTGTTTACATTATCTAATGAAAGAAATAAGGATAATTTCAATGTCAGAAGATCCGAACGCACTGGATCAGAATTGAAGTTAGTAGCGAGATCCTATGAGATGCCAATGCTGAAATCATATCATTTGGTATTTGTTACTTCGAAAAAGTGATAATAATAATAATAATGTGCAGTTTTCTATAGCGCCAAATCCACGCTACAGCGTGTTCAAAGCGCTGTACATTATTATCCCGCTCAATGGATCTGTGTGCACTCAATTCCTATAAACATATTCATCTGTCTTTTAAAATGTAATAAAAACCGTTTATTTCTCATTTCCGCCATTCAAAATGAAATTTAATGTATATTCATCTAAACAGAGTGTTCACTATCGGAAAAAAACGTCTATATAGTAGTTTCTTTGTCTATACTAGTCTACACTTGTACAGCAGACCTATATAACGTTATATGATGTCATAGGTTATATAGGTTGTATAGGTATTGTCTTCTATTAACAAAGCGGTCTCAATAAGAATTATTGTTGAGGAAAAACGCAGAAATTAACATTTTGTTCTGGAAATAAACTACCCAAATATTCGTAATCGAAAGCTATTTTTACAGTAAGAAGCCTTAGCCCCGATTGATATTGATGAAGAAATACCATAACGGTGTATTCTAAATACATACAGTACGTTGCGTCTCAGTGTCCCAGCATGTGAGAACACCAGTCCTCGAGATTACCAGACTTGTGTAGTACAAGTTCATGCTCAATCTCCAACTATGAGGATTTATGAACAAACACTTGAGTTGAGCGTGAGATCGTACCAAAATAATGTTTCGTAATCTCAGGGCCAGAGTTTGAAGACAGGTCGTTCTTCCAAATGTTTTATACAAACAACAATTAAACGCAGTCCTTATTTTAACAGATTCATGACTAGCTAAATACACAGCATGCTAAAGACTGTTGAGTTTTCCAGTTAACCTCCCCGACATCTTTGATTGTATATGGCCACTGGACGTCAAACGTCGGAAACTCCCTCCTCACTACAAACACATTCTCTATTCTATTCCGAGAAGTCAAAGGATTCAACCGACTATTTTCAAAGGATATCCCGTTGTCGCGTTGATAAAATACGATTCAGGAACCTTGGCATATAGTTTTCCTACCTCGGGGGATTGTCATTCCACATAGCCCTTAATCCGATTCTTTAATAGAGGACTTTAAGACTTTTCTGCCACACTTCCGCCAATCAGCACGGATCAAGGGGGAGATAATTCAGACGTTATTACTGACGGCGAGTCTGCGCATAGAAGACTGCTGCACTGAATCCTCCCAGGATGTTCTGTAGCCAAGGCGTATTACCATAATTACCTCTAAGTCTCGCACATTGACAAATTAGGATCAGCAATTTTGTGACGTGTGACTTGCGTTAATGGTCAATTCTCAGAGAATCATTTTATGACTATCTACTTCACGTGCATTAATCACAATTACAATGCAGATCACTAATTCTTGAATTACTCAAATAGTTTTCAATAGTGTGTTGATTGATTCTATTCATGTGTTATGTCAGGTTTTAATACTCCAATATCGGATAAGGTTATGCCAATATTGAGATACCTAACAAGTGTTATATTATTTCAGACAATGCTACCAACATTGGCCGACAGTTGATGTTTAATTGGCATTTAGTTTCACTAAGTGTTCAAACAAGTTGTATTTATTACATGGCTGTTTAATATTATAATACATACTCTAAAATGTATACATTGAACTGGTTGTAATTATAAGTATTGTGACTTCAGAAAAACTATAGTGTCGTTAGTTTACACGAGATAGCCCGAGAGCCATTCAATATCCTGTGACATAAACCGGTCAAACACCTATATATGCGCTACACGTTTGACGATATCCATTGTGACCTCACATGAAAACGTCACGATTCAGATGTCATTCATAGCAACCGTCGAAATTATTCATAGCAACCGTCGAAATTATTACACCGGAAATAACCCCGATGAAACTTACTGTCCCTATTACCAGCACATGTCATGTAGCTTGAGGTCATCAGAACCAACTCGTCCCTGGTCCAAGCGGCGTAACTCTGAGTTAACCTTGCTTTCAGTCTTATACATATACATAGACGCATTTTCTGTTAAAACAGGGCCGAATTGTGCCTTTTGGGTTAAAAGCATGGAACTTTATACAATGAATGGCTGAACAATGATGTTTAATGTTATATGGGGGCCAAGCGATATGGCCGCCATGTTCCAAAATGGCCGCCCTTTTCAAAATGGCTACCAATAAAAATATGAATGCAAACTACTAATTTTCATGATTTAAATAGTATATATTTTGCTAAGATTGGTGTTAATGTCACCATAGAGTTAATGTCCCATTTCCAACGATAGTGCCAGAGAACAGGATCGAGGTATCGGAGGGCTATCGCAGCCCACTATAGTCCACATGACTCATTTTCATAGAAGACACCTAGTCGGTATAGAGGGAGGACATGTAAATGTTATACAGGCGGTTTGATTGAGTAACACTATCATGACAAATACTTACAATAGCCAGACACCCGATACGCTCTCCGATGACATACCGCAGCTGACATATACATAGACGCAGCATAGCAGCTTAGTATACCAAGTGCTCACCAACTGGAAACACAAACAGTATCATATCACATTTAACTGACAGTTCATTGACGTGATTGTACGTCGACAGGACATAAGTTTCATAATTAGACGGAAAGAATATATGTTATTATCGTGTCAAGTCAGTTAGTATAGAGGTATATTTTAATACCGTGCCAGGGGCCATTTCGCGTCAGTCCTCGCACTGGGTGTATTGGTCGGGTACATATGAATCTTCTGTACTGTAAAATTATCTAACCGAACGGAGCGAATCTCTTTATTAAATTTAACATACTGTGTCAGCCATCATGCGTGATGTGGCAGTCGCATGACACGTAGTGACATGTGACAATGCCACAGGGATGTAGTGTCAAATAACAATGACAACATAATTAAATAGTGTGTGACGGTGACTATACTACATTTAGTGTTATTTAGTTCCTTGGCAATATGTATGTTGCAATTATTTCGCAAGGTAATTATTTCGTAAGATATATTTAATACATACATATCTATTAAATATCGTGTTATGTAAGTTGTTATCCGAAAGAGTAAAAAAAAATTAGTAATGTTGAGTATTTGGGTGTATCTTGTTAGTTTCATAAACATCTAGAAAAACATATAGCCTATATGTTGACTATTAATGTATGTCCACGCGCAATGATCTCTATTGCCAGGCATGACGTGCTTCTAAACCTTCTGTAAATACATGTGAATTTAGTCCATGTTAAATGCATATATCCTCACAATTGTTTTCAAAATGAACGATAATAAATTATTAAAATTCCATTTTCTGCTAGAGGAAACCGAACTAAATATGTTCTTTACATAATTCAAGTACGCTTGTCAACAAGCCATGACATGCAGTGGGGTATGTTCAGTGATTATCTTTTTATAAATGTAGTGTTATTAGTTTCATCATCAAAGGATTTAATAAATGGGGTATTTCCTTATTCTGTGAACACCATTCTACCAAGAACACTCCAACTTTTGAAGTGTTTAATGAAATTAACTTCCGCGTTGAATTCGCTGATGTTTTGCAGGTTACAGCTTAACCAAGTTGCGCCATCCATCACGAGACTGAGACAGGTTTTGTTCAGCGTGCTTCTCCGCATTATGGGCCTATAACCAAGTAAATCGCCACTCATTTACTTTATCGCCTATAATTAGATCTCGCGGGATCTCGGGAACAGGTCAGATGGTCCCGGTCTCTAAGTACCCGGATAATCTCCGCTTCGCCTGAGCTGAAATCACTTGTGTTTCTTAACGATGAAGAAAGAGGCATTTTGTTCTGTCACGGCTAGATTCAAACCTAGTTAAGTCAAATTAGGCTAACCTCATTGCCGACTTCCACTCCACACGGAGTCCCTCCTAGCTAATTTGTTTCCGATTAATTGACAATTTAATCTTTTTCCTCTCCGGTCTTGATGGATACAGTATTTGGCAGTGAGCGGCCTGGGTAGCCATTAAAGTATACGCCGGCAAAGGACCGCCAGAGCTCGCTGACAAAGACAGCGTGGACGTGGTGGCAGTTTGAAGTTGTCAAATTACTTTACTTGACACGGGACGTGGACACATTTGTGCTTTTTCCCAAACACCCTCTGCAAACCATTGTATATTAAATTCCGGATTTGAAAAACATTAATTTCATATGGTCCGCCTATTGTATGGTTATATTCGGCGATAATTTGAGTTTAATATGACTATGAGCACGGTTTAGGGTTACCCTTTGAGGCAATGCCGCTTGTGTGTGTACCTCCTACCAAGAGGAATACTGGCTAAGAGCTACATTATGAGGGACCATTATAGCCATTGAATATTGTCTCTCTGTTACTTTGATGGAATAGACCGCCGACTCGAGCAATGTTTCCGTTTGTGTGTGTATATTCTTATTAAATAGCGGATCAGATCTGTATTGCGCTCATTGCTTTCCGAGACCGATTACTATGTTGAATATGGATGTATGTATGTGTATGTGAAGTATAACTATTAGCCGACTATTAGATGTATTAACTGTGCATGTTACACACCAGACAATATGTCCAATGAAAGCATTTTTATCGATTTAGAATAATTACATCGCCCTTTGTATTTATATTTTTTCGCTTGAATATTTAGATTATTTTCATACGAGATTGGTATGTGGTTTATATTTAAGAATGCGTATACCATTTCTTGAATGTCTTTATTTTCTATTAGTGTATAGGATGCATACTACTTATACGAATGGCTCGTGTTGTGTGTTAAGTTCACAAATGAGATTGGCAAATAAAGTTCAGCATACAAATGACAAAAACATTCGATTCGAATCACAACGTGTCCATTGAAGGCATGCATGTTCCACTACTGTCAATAAAACGGTCCGTTCACAGTAAATTATTACATGATGCAAGTAAGAAGTCATACACGTATCTCTAACTCGTGCAGTCAACCTTGTTTGATCATTATATGGTGACTGAGTAAATTACGCTAACTTACTAATCTACCTGACACCAACGATAACAATTTATAATAATAATAGTAATAATAGTAATAATAGTAATAATAGTAATAATAGTAATAATAATAGTAATAATAGTAATAATAATTCTTCCATAAATAATTATGATAATAATGATACCGATAATAATAAGATGATAGTTATTAATTATTTATAGTGTTTTAATAAGTAATATTACCGAATGTTTTTATGAAAAGCAATATTATCAGCGCATGAAGTATAATACGGAATATGATATGTAAATAGAGGATCTAACATGAGTGGTCATTCAATACTGAATTTATTAAACGAGTTGGTGAAACTGATATTGTGCG
>JAUTBV010068871.1:0-11145 GCA_032361325.1 Lepetodrilus fucensis
GTTGTTATCTTTCCCTCGCTCTCCTTCGTTCTTTCTCTCCCTTATATATATCTCTCTCCGTTTACTTCTCTCTCTCTATCTCTCTCCCCCCCTCTCTCTCTCTCTCTCTCTCTCTCTCTCTCTCTCTCGGTGGTTATTAACTCTCTTGCTCTCTCTTCTCTCTCCCTATCTCTCTTTCTCTCTTACTCTCTCTGGCTCTTCATGCTCCTCTCTTCTTATTCTCACCCCATATCCTGCATCGGTACACTGCTACTAATTCCAAACCAGGTGACTGTACCTGTTTGACATGTGATACCAAGGTAGTTTGGGTGACTGCACTGCCACAACCTATTAGATATGTACAGGATGGGTCGTTGGTATCAGGTCAATAGCGTGTTTACCCAATCTTCCCTCTGGTTGTTTAAGTAACATTGATTGTAATGATTGCTTCCTTGTTTTATGTCCGTCGTCACCGTTGAGCAATACATAAATATTGACATTATGGTATTGCACTCTGAGAACATATTAGATGCAAAGACGGTTCTAAAGCATTTCTCTTCATCAGTTAACCAGCATATTTCTATCAGATTCTATTGATCCATGTCATTAGCATGTACTGTAAATAAATATATCCCATTAAGGATACACTCTACTGCGGCTGTTGAATAGGGCTTTCCTGTACGAGAAACAATGGACGTTGCATCTCAGTATTTTCTACTCATCCCTGATCCAAATACCATCTTGCATAGGAAGGTGGGTTTTTTAAAGAACACAGTCCTAAATAACAGTAAGGTTTTCAGAAGCTTAAATTCCTTAAAATCACAAGAAGGTTTCTGGAGAATATATTCCTTGTTATTTATTTTCCGAAGCAGTGAATCGGCTGACAGAAATAGCTGGCAATAGTTGGTTGTTGCCCACCAAAAACACATCAATTGGTTCCACATTCTAGTTCTCACTACTTTCTTACTGTCATAATTTGTTATCTGTTCTTGCAGCCAGCTATCGAGTGTTTCCAGTGCAGTTGTAGTAAATAGTTGAAGAACTATGTTGGCATGGAGTCAGATGTTTAACTTTTCTACCTCTGCATCTGTTGTAGTTACCCAAGGCAAGCTTTAATGACTTCCATGCAATTTAACAGCATGCATTTCTTTTCTTTTTTATCTAACATGGGCTGTTCAACAGGAATTTTCTTATGAAGTCTAAAGCTAGTTATCAGCTGAAATTTATACATAATGTTTTCCTTTGCCGTAATGCATTAAGCTAATTTCAATTTTAGTTAATGTGCCTTAGGATTTGTTAATACCCCTAGGGGATCTGTGAGCAAAAAGCATTCCTGCATGCTTTTTGCTGTTTTCATGGTTATTTTAATTTTCGATGCATTTGTCTACAAATGGTTTCAATTATCTGTAATGCAAGTGACATAGCTGATGGAGAGAGAGGTATGGAAAATGTCTTCTCAGGCATTGATATATTTCCTGTTGAATGCAGACTGCTTCAGTGTTTTCAGTTTTCGTATTGGATTTCAAATTAGCTTCCAGCTTCAACAAAGTGTGCAATTGCTGGAACTAATTGGACATTGAATACGTTGAGTTTCAAAATCTGGAGTTGTTTTTTCCCTCCACCCTCTGTCTCCTTTTTTTTTAAAGTCCTGCCCATGCAACCTGCTGTCTTCAGAAACAGTATGTCTTGTTGATCTGCTACACAATTTGTTCCAACAAGGATGAGGGACATGTAGCTCTCTTTTGGTACACTGAGCCATGATGGCCAATGTTGAAAGAGAGTCATCATTCTCCCTGTAGCCACGCAACATCCGTCATGGCCGACTAGCAACTCTCCGAGGAATGTCTTTACACACAAGTAATGTGTACGTAGTTGCCTATTGAAGCAGAATTGTTTCCACGTGTTGAAGGGAGAAAAAAAGAAATAACGGGAGAATAAAAATAAATGAGAAAAAAAACTAATCCCAGATTGATCACATCTTATTAATTTCGACTTCCGTCTCCTACGAAGTTCAACCATCATATTTTTATCAGAATTTAAAAAGCTGTTATTTTCCTAATTATCTTGTTTGATTGTTTTCTTATCTAAGCATCCTGTGATAAAAACGGAAGCTAAAACATTAAAAACATGGTGTTCATCACCACATGTGTCAGTCTCCACAAACATGTTTTTCTAGAAGTGGATTCCATTTGTTGTCAATGAGGCACAGCAAGAGTTCATTTGTTCCTCTCTACTAAATCAGCATTTAATGCCAGGAGAGAGCCTTTAGGAAGGAATACTGTGGGCCGTTGTGATGGGCTTTTGTGCCGTTACCTTCATCATGGTTGATGAAGAGAGTCTCGTAGGTGCACAGAGAGTGTAAACCATGACTGGTATAGGGCAGAGACGTTCAGTGGTTCAAATAAGTCCAGTGGACATGACAAATTATAATCGTTACCCTGCATTCACAACAATATCATTGTTGCAAATGGGTGGAAGATTTATGCAGCAATGTTAAAGTCCATAATCATTCCTTCACAACAATATCAAGAAGATAGTTATTTAAAAAAAAAAAGTTGTTTTTTAATCTAATGAAATTTATTTCAAAAGTAATTATGACTGCCAGTAATTACTTTTCGATTATGTCTGCTTGTTCAAAGTTTAATGTCACTGTAGACCACCCTATCAGGTATCACTATCATTATTTAAGTACATGGACAAATGTTATCGCACCGAATAAATTGAAAGGTTGGAGGTGTGTATTACAAATGTCAATGCAGTATATAAGCCATACAACAATCTTTAAAGATGCGGAGAGATATTGTTCCATCATTTATGAATGATATCATTTTTGTGTCGGATTATATTTATGTTTCCATGACCTATTTTTTTTCTCTCTCCATTCATATTGTTCATTTAAATCTTATTGGAAAGAATCAATTATTCCTAACCAAGCAGATCTCTTCAGGGCAACACCTACATTATTAGCTTCCTTGGCACTTGGCAAATATACAGTGGCACAAAAACAAGAAGAACAACCAGAAGAGAATGTCTTAGATTGCATTCCGAGAAGAACATACTGTAGACCGTGTAAACAATCAGTTGTAGGTGGTAGCACTGACAAATAGCAAAGAGAAATCGTTGGGAGGTTTTGGTAATAACACAGGACTTTGGAGGTGTACGAGGTAACTTCTGTTGGATGTCGCCTCAATGAGGCAACTCCTGCTAGATGTCACATCAACTAGATGAAGGTTTACGAACCAGACGAGACATGGCAAGATTTTTTCATTTTTCTGTATTTTTTTTCCCTCCTGGCATCAGCAGAGATGCAGGAGATTGTTATCTCCCAAGCTGTTCAAGATCTGTTCTCCGTTCTGATGGACGATGTTCTTGAGTTAAACAAGGTGCACCGCCCACTTTGTTCTGCTGTAAACCCACCGATGAGGCAATGCATGTGTTCCTTCTGGCAGGCAAGGAAGACTTGAGGATAATTAAACCAAGCCTGGACAATATGCACTGATCTGCATACTTTGAAATCGAACCTACTCTTGAAATTTGAAATGTGACCTCACTCGTTGAAAGACCAGAGGGACAATGAGGAAGTGTTAATAGATATCGGGAATATGATAGTGACTGACTATCGAATAAAATTGGATTTAGGTTGTTAGGTTGAGATCAAGATCATGATAAATATTTCCAGAATTTTCAGTCCCATTGTAAGTATGAAATTCAATGGTTTCATTTTTTTTTTTTTAGTTAAGATCAGGATAAATAATTCCAACGTTTTCAGCCCCACTGTAAGTATGAAATGCAATGGTTCTAGTGGTTAGTAGACAGTTCCAATCAGCTGTGTATCTTATCATGGATGGCCATTGGCGGGATGTTCTCCAACTTCCTCATTCTGTAAGTCCATTCAGTCGAATGCTATTTCTAGCTTTACCTGAAGCTGGAATGGAAGCAATGTTAATCAGTTCTTCTTGAGGAAGGACAGTGGAGAAGTCCAAGCTCTGTCTAATTAACATTGCAGACTGGGTTTCATCGCAGAGTTGGATAGTGTTGTTGTTTGTCATTGCCTCAAATAATGGATCTGTCCATCTGATATGTATAATATTGTCTGGCCTAATGCTGTGAATATTTGACATGTTAACATGCCAAGAGAATTATGTTTTTTTTAGTTATTGAAGAGCAATTTTGAGGTAGGGTAGACTCTCTGCTTTCTGTTTTCCATGGTATTTTTGAATAGCATCATTGTTCATGTTGCTTCTACAGTAATATCTTCAATACATAGTAACCTCTATGCTAATTCCACATTAACATCCTTTAAATAGTAACATATTTCATACTGTTTTAACGTAGCCCATGCTACTACACAGTAGCATCATTTCCATTGTAACAGCTATGTTACTTGCAAATTAGCATCATCTATGCTGTTTCCACAGTAGCATAATCTATGCTATTTCCTGATCCACTCCCGGCTGCCCAGACCTACCGCGATATGAACTAATGGTTTGTTTGTGGATAGGATCTAGTTCTGGCTACATCTCTCGGGGAAACAGATCCGGTATACCGTGAAGTTCCGCTGAGTTCCATGCTGTCTGCTTACAGACAACTTACAATAGAAGACCTGTAAGGACTTCCTAATTGGGAATATATCTGTTCTGCTTTTTATAGACCACATATGCTAATAACATAGATACAATAGTAATTAGCAGCCAATGTTCCATTTTTTTCCGGTCTGCATCATCTAGTGCATATAGGGTTCTTAGAATAGAACATCACATTGTCGGCAACTGACGATAGAATTTGTTATGGGAAGTATTTGTCTGGTTTGGCCCAATTTTCTGTCTGTTCCTATGAAAAATTACGGTCCTACAGTGTATAATTCAGCTCTCGTAACACATTGATTTTAGTCACTGTTACTATGAGGAGGTTACTCAACTTACGTTTATCTTCATACTTAACCCACGGAACATGATGAAGCTGCATGTCAAGATCTCCGGCCACGGGCAGCAGCTATCGCCCACTTACTTGTAATCAAGCGTTCCTACTAACCAGATGTCTTCTTTACTCCTCATTAGCGGTTTAAGTAAGAGCAACTTCAAGTCCTTGAGTCAATTACGTCAGGAAGGGATGAGAAGGAGCTGCATTGAATAGAAGGCATCTTCGTGGAATAGACGCCAATGGAAATAATCTGTTGTATGTTAGATGGAGTTTCAAAGAAGTTGAAAGAACAGTGTGGGTATTAGAAGCTTGATGCGGTGCAAAGCTCACCTCATTGTGGACATGTGGACACTGTGGTGGCAGGTAGTTAGTGAACTTAAAGGGAGCTGAGGAGGAAGTAATTTTGCGTAGTAGATCATTACTTACCTGTGGGAGGTTTGTTTATAGGTTATTTACGATTAACGAGCTGATTTATTAAATTCTGAAGCTTTGCTTTTGAACCTAGAGGTGAAATGTATGTACGCAGTGAATGAATCCTGCAAATTGAATGTTCCGTCTATGCCAAGAGTGCAGATGACTGGGGGAAATATTATTGAAACTGGTAAAATATTTATGAAGAAAAAGAACCATTCTTTTTTATTTTAACCTTTCAGAAATGTCTTCATTTTACTTTGTTTATTGCTAAATTTGTTTGACTAACCTGTCCTTTCATTAGTTTAAAAATCATTTGTGTACTATAGCAAAAAAGGAAAAGCACATATCCAGCTTTATGATCAATACATCAAGCGTACAACTGCAATCACTTTCAAACCAAGAACAAATGCCTGCAATTTATCAGACGTTTTGTGAAATAGAACATCCCATATAGCGTAAATGCAGACAAAGTTTTATCTGTTAACCATGGCTTATGGGAAGCCTTTGGAATAGAGCGTCTTTGTTCCTTTGAAAATCAGCTGTGAAAATATACGCTGGATAAATATTGAATTTGTATTTGTTTTTCCACCAGTTGGAAAAAAAGCCCTATTTTGCCAGAGTACATGGGTATGAAATTCGAACCGAGGCTTTTGTATGTTTTGTTGATGAAGTCTTCGGACACACCCTCTGAGGTAAGTTTCACGTCTGCTTCCAAACAGATCTGCTCCACTAAGAAGAATCTGGCATCACCGCTATCTTCCTCGCTCCAATGTTTTATACTCCACCGACAGATTAGAGAATGTATATTCTGGAAATCTGATCCTGCAGGAGTAGGTCTTCTCTGCCATATCATTCCGAACCAATATTGTCTTCTCCATGTGAGCTGCGATATGTGTGTCGAGCGCTAGTTCGAATCCAGTCGGATAAAGTACGCAAGATGAAGATGCTTCCGTTTGCTGGCAGATGTGAGGATGATTGAGGTGAACCAATTGAAGAACTGGGTTTTGTGAGGTGTAAATATCGAGATGAGATTTTTGTTTCGTAAGTCGGGCACGGGCACGTAGACCCCAAGTGTAAGACGGTCTCTACTTTCCACTGATGTGGGTTGGTTTATCAAGCCTGTACCCCATCTGGAGGTATCCAACATAGGGAGAGACGCCTTTTGAATTCAACCTTATCTATATTAACGTGTTTATTTTACCTTCCAAAACTTAATACTCTCTTGGATGCCATATATTTACCACTATATGTGAATCTGCAATCTTTTTTTATTATTAAATATTCTCCCCAATTGGTATCTGTATGGCGAGTCAAACCAGTCAGAAATTTGCGCAATTATTTTAGGGTAATGGTTAAGACATATTTTGACCTGTTTTTGCCCACCATATAATTTGGTATTGGATTGATTATTCCACCAAATATCTAAACTTGGCATTTGACATTGTCTGAATAGTGCAATGTCATGTTGAATTTATTCAATTGTTGATGCCAATGCTAAATGGATACAGTTGATTTAATCAAGAATGGTAACCAATTTGGAATGTTATGAACCATGCTGACTCTGCTTCATAGAGAATGTTAGCTATGCCAATCTTGAAAGCGAACCAGGCTTTCTGGCATAGAAGAGAAAGACCCACACTGCTTCAGGGCATAGAAGGCTTCTTTTGATGCGCTTACAGGCTTTCGCTCGTGACATCTTTCTGAAAGTAATGTATAGTATGTCTGTCCCCAGAGTCTCCGAGCGGCTGTCTCAAGAGTCTCGGAAGGAGCGTATGACAGAACATTGCACATGGTGGCAGCACCTGTTTCTATTCGTGTTTCTCACCCAGGCGTGAAAGTATACATTTTCACAGGCTCATATATCTGTTTCCAACAGATGCCACTCGGTCAAAGCAAGGGACTTTTCTCTGATTTGTACCCTAAACATTCCTCCAAATCACCCTGGCTGTTTAGGCTACATGCACGTGATGGATTACACAGAGAGTGAGCTGTAATTTCCTCCATCACTGCCTGTGTTATTGTGACCAGTGCAAAGAACATTTCTTCGGTATTTCTTTCACAGGTCTTTGTTTGTGGCATCTATTAGCACGTAATGTATCTGTTTTATTGGGGGTAATTAACATCTATTTTATTGCTGGTATGACTGGAAACCAGCAACACTCTGCGTCTCCAGGGAATCTGTAAACTGATGCTTTTGCCTGGAAACTATCTAGGATCGGTTAATGTGTCTGTCCAAATGTTATTTGGTCACATATAAAAAGGCAGGAATTTTCAGAATTCTGTATTTATTCGCTGTATGAATACTTAGTGTTTTCCTGCATTGTAAATACAATAATGAATGATTTTGGACAATAGAATGCCATGGTGATGAATAAATTATTCACAATATGAAAATATATTTCATGTTCTACTTCAGCTTATACTGTGGCCCTTTGCCATTTGGGTACTGCCTTTGGTATATTGGGTGGGCAGGGAAGCTGATGGAAGTTAATAGCTTAACTAAGAGTGCCTCTTTCAGGAAGAAGGAAGGAAACTACAGTTAGTCCTGTGCACAGCTGTGATAGATTTACTTACATCGGCCAGGCTTGCAACCACTTTTCAAGTGAGGCTGAGAGCAAGCCAGAGTTTAAAAAATAAAATAAAAAATCTAAAACTAACATTTGATCCTGTTGGCAGTAATACTCTAGTATGTACTCGTCGCAAATGGGTGAAAGATTCCCGCAGCGATGTTAAACTCCATATTCACTCTAGTACATAGACTGAATAGAACGCTTTCAAATACAGTACTTAAAAATCAACATTTCAACCGTAATTTCATCTTTTATTTGCTATCGATCCGGTCTGGTTCCGAGTTGTAAGTGGTTTCGATGGAACTGTTTCAGTGGAACAAATACCAGCAGAGGGATGAAACCCACCAGCACGGGTATCAAATGGAGCTCAATGAGTTGGTCATATCCCTCTTTAATCTCTACCAGCCTCTTCAGGGACATCCTTTACAGGCGGGGGATGCACTGATGCACTAAGTCGAACCTCCAACCCAATGAAAGCCTACACATTTCTCCATTGAATTCAAAACAGCAACATTTACTATTATATCTGGATGAGTAGTTTTTGGTATTTGGATATCAACAAGTTATTGAAAAAATAATATTGCCAATTGTGTGTTGATGGTTTGTGGAAGCACATCTGTTGATGTGTTACAAACAAGTATTGGTTTATCCTAGAAGCTTCTGATGGTCTGAAAACATGGCCATGGTCTTAATGGAGCCATTGTGAAATGTGCGACTCCATCACAACTTGTAATTCAATTTACTTCCCATTTTGGAATTTGATGCCAGATAAATGATAGATATACTCTGTGTTTTAGTTAGAAGTGTATTCTACTGAGAATAACTGTTTGATGTCGGGGGAGGGGGGGTTGGTTGGGGGGTCTATATTGGATGCTTGTCTGTACTGAGTCATCATTTGATCTAGCATTTGTCACGGTAACCGGCACCTGTTGTGCATTATTCATACCAACAGCCACCTACCATGCATAATTAATGCATGTATAAACAAACAGTACAAATGTGACGGGATAGATTAGGACGGGGATGTTCCACAAATATCTGAATGTTTCGACCCAAGTCTGTCAAGCTACAGCTGTATAGGCACTGATCAGTGGGCATATTCTTGAAATGTTCTTAAAATCATATGACAGTCTTGAAGATTCGTATAGTACGGCTATGAACATGTTACACAAGTTGTTAGGCTAAGAAGAACGTTTCGAGAATAGGCCCTGTGATTAACCCTCTCAATGCTGAAGGCAACCAGAGATGCCCTAAAGAGCTGTACCTGTACCTAATCCAGCAGGGAGAGGGTTAACAGAGTTTGGCTAGGTGAAACATTAGCAATGTCTTGATGATAACTATTAAATAATTGTCAGCCTAATTACTCATGGCCAGTATGAAGGGGAAAAAAAGTTATATTTTATATTTACTTTCTTACCCCAAAACATGAGCAATCTATTTTGGGAAATACAAATTTCTTTCAAAGTGCTCTAAATTAAAACTACATAACTTGTTTACATACATGTTATCTATTTATGTTATCTGTTTGCTTACAACTGCCAGTTTTACACCTCCTCCCCTAGTCTTCCAGCCCTTGTATAGAGGTGCAACTACCATGACTAGCCAGTGTTTTCTTTATTTCCCCTACTTGAGATGCCTTGTAATGGCTCCAGTCTACACAGCTATTGGTGCTAATGGCGGTGGAAGTGCTGATTGTTTTCATGCTGCAGGATCTGAGGACCCCGCCACTCTGAGAATGTTTGTTTACCCAGGATTACAATGCTTTAAGTCAAAGAATGTTCCTGCCATCTGTTTCTCTGGTGGGTGCAGGTATTGTGGGGCAATATGAGGTGTTATGGTGGGGGGAAATATGAGGTGTTGTGGGGGGCATTATGAGGTGTTATGTTGGGGGCCATTATGAGGTGTTGTAATGGGAGACATTATGAGGTGTTAATAGTGGACGGTAATACTATACATGGTGCAATATTGTGGAGGGCAATATAACGTGTTATAATTGAATGCAAGGTTAGGTAAATATGAGGTGTTACGGTAGAGGCAATACAGGACAATATCAGGTGTTTTATTGAAACATTGAAGGCAGTGCAATGTTACCTAGAAATACCTATGCTGCACTTTATTATCTTTCCTCGCTGTCTGGGCATTTAGATAATATTCCTTCATCTACATGCCAATTCCACTTTACACATGCTTTCGGTTAACTTTCTAAAAATAATTTAAGCAGCAACTTCCAAGCCGACATACTCAGTGTTCCGTTGTTCCTGGGTCGGAGAATGTCACGTCGTTACCTGTAAAGCAGTTGCAGTTTTCTCTGGATCCAATTTTGTGCCAGCTTGTATTGGAGCCTTGCCCTTAAGCCGGTGAATGTCAAGAGTGTAGTCGCGCGTATGTGGAACAGAGGCATGTGCAGATATTTATAAGCCAGTGTTGTTCTTCATGCTAGGAATCTTTTGTTGATGCGGCCACAAGAATACCTGGGAAGTCCTGGAAATGCATTCCTCTTGCACTTGTGGTGTCAGCATGATGAGGAATGGCTGCTGACAAGGCTGTGAGGAGCTTTGCATGATGAAGTAACTGCAGAAATGATGGATTGGATGGTATTTTATGCATGTAATCCATGTTTTGGGCTGGTGGTGCTGGAAATGAGGTCCTGCAATGGCATGGATGATTTGAGATAACTTTCAAGTTATGATTAGAGTTGTCATAATCTCATATCAGTAGACTAGGTGTTGAAATGAGTTGTTTTCAGGTGTTGTATGTTAAAACAACAGATCATCACATTCACACAATACTAATTATTATGCAAGATTGCCGACTTACTGAGTGATTTAGGAATGTAGATTCTATCAAACTCTTTCTTATTAATATCTTGCATAGATTTGAGAAAATCTCTTATCACCTAAAGATGTGCAGCATTCAAGCTTCAACTAGGCATTACTCTGATAACCATCACGTGTTGGAATCTTGGCGAACACAGCCAGGAATTAGAGACTCCATCCACACAGGTTTATTTCAGTTGTTAGCTTATCAATTGGGACATTGTTACAGCTGCTTTTCACAAAAGCCTGCAATAGTGGTGTGCAGTCAACAGGCTGCTGGAGATGATTACCAGATGCAGGCAGGCATTAGGAGAAGCTGTTGCAACATCCTGTTGAGTCAGGAGGAAATAACATGGGGGCCATGCCACGGCTAATTCAGCGGTTGCAGAACAGGTGAAATCTAAAGCATGTCGCAGGCATTCACCAATTTGGCTTCACATTGTGGC
>JAUTBV010068871.1:11245-38518 GCA_032361325.1 Lepetodrilus fucensis
ATTATTGTCTGACTTTGCTTCACATTGTGGCATTATTGTCTGACTTTGCTTCACATTGTGGCATTATTGTCTGACTTTGCTTCACATTGTGGCATTATTGTCTGACTTGCTACAGGAGCAGGCTGCACAATGGTGTAGGGTTTCTTCCCTTAAATGCCACAGAGAACATTGCGTAAAAGGTTTCCATTGAGATTTGTCCGCACTTTATGAAAGTTGATATCCATTGTGGAACAATAGGCGAGGTTGTGTGTAATACTAGGCGCTGTGAAATGCATGTTCCATGTGTGTTGACAGTGGATGTTGTGGAATTTGAAAACCAGTTGTATATATCTGGTTTTGATTTGTCAACACAACCAATGGACAAATGCACTCTGTGACAGTTGAGGTTGTACGCAGTTAATAATATTGTGGTGATAGGAGAACTCACAACAGCTTTGCATAATGGTGGGTAGGAGAACTCACAACAGCTTTGCATAATGGTAGTACCCACTAGTCAGTACTAGTATGGAAAAATTGTATATTCATATATACATTGCATCCCAACATTCCTTAAAGCATGTCTTCCCATAAAAAGACTACCCCCCACACCCACCACCCCCCCACCCTGAGACTGAAATAGGGTTTGAACTCAAAACTATATCCTGACCATATTGAATGTCTAAGTCTTTTATCCCTGTACATTGACTCGTAAATGTGCCAGCAATGGTACAGATCTTTCAGCAGTGAGGCAGCGTACCTTTAATGCCTACAGGCTCCAATCTGTGGGATGCCTTTCAACAGAAGGATCTGTTTACCACAGACGCTCCTGGTTCTCTCTGTTGTATAACTCCCGTCTCTGCCCCATGTATCTGCTTAGTCTCTCATCATCGCCATTATATAAGTCTCGCCACGGCTACCAGAAACTGGATATCTTAACATGTTAACACAGCTTTGAATAAATGTTTATTTTGTCTATTTGCAAGTCTTAAAGTGATTGTATTATGGGTTAGATAAATGTTCCCTTTCAGATTATTCGTGAGTGACAAATAACTTTAATTATGTTCAAAGGGCATTTTGAAGACTTGATAATGTTTTGTTTGCTTGATTGCCGACTCATTCATGGAATGTGGTCTGGATTTCATGGTGTGTGTTCTTAGTAACATAATGGCATTAATTTAGAATCATTCTGGGCTTTGTAGATTCATCTGTCAGTTTCATTCTTGTACAGATACGAATTGTTAGCATTCAGCTGATGGTGCACTTCAACAGTGTATTGTGTTCTCATCTAATGGAGCCTGGTTTGTCTGGTATCTGCGTTGGTACAGCATAACAGTTTCTTCCATTATGAAGGAAGTAAAGGTTGAAATACCTAGTGTACTGTTATCCCCATTTGGTCATCAACAGCAGCACTGAAACAGTGTACTGTTATTACCCTTTGTTTGTTGTGAGTCTTGAATCTAGGTTGCTCTTGCTTCTCATCTTCCCATAAGCAGACCACTGAAAATAAAATAGGAATAAACTTATAACCACTTGGTCACTACCACAGAGAAACATGCACTGTGTAGTCATGTTAGTTGCCAACTTAAAGTCTTCACTATCATATAAGTAGTTTGGCTTTAATTTCATATTGCAAAACGGTAATAGCTCATGTGATGCTGTGAAGCTGTCATATTCAGACACTATCCTTTATCTAAATGGCTCAAGACGAATTCAAATCTACATGTTACTTTTAGCTTTAAACATAAAGTGTCAATTTTGAAGCGGTGTAGTTGAGGATATTATCCTACATTTGCTATCAGAAGCTGTCAAGTTTGTGTTCTGGAGGTAGACCTGCACTCGAGGCCCCTGTGCAGACCCTAGTCAGGGGGTCGGAGAGACCCTGGCAGAGACGGAGAGACAACACTGGGAAAGTCATCTGGGCCAGTGTTCTGGAGGTAGACCTGCTATTGGGTGCCCCTATACAGACCCCAGTCAGGGGTCGGAGAGACCCTGGCAGACACTGGGAAAGTCATCCGTCCCAGATTTAAATTTATGGTGATGCTTCAGACAGGCAGAAGCTATCATTATAAGGGATCACTTAGGCAAGTGACAGCGAGGAGGCAGTCTCAGACAGCCTGCAGTAGCAGGACATTTAATTGCCAGCAGGAAATGGTCTTTAGGAAATAGTTTGATATCGCTGAGATAAATTTGGTTAACATCGCCCCGATTGGAGTCTGATAGTAGGCAGGAATATATTTCGAGGAGGAAAACATGGGTTCTTGATTTGCTGTTAGTTTGGGGATCTGTTTGCTCAAAGAAATTTGTAGATTTTATCCCCCCAAAAAAAGTTTTTTAAATACCAGAATTAGTTACAGTTGGTGTATCTAATAATTAGTAAGTTGTTGTTTTAGGTTGCAGCAGGAATCTTTCAACCATGCGCAACACTTTATTCTGAAATAAATATTGTTTTTAAAAATAAAATAGAAATATGCAACAATTGTATCTAGTAACGATTCAAATTAATTTCTTGATATTATGGTTATGGTATATCTTTTCAACTGCAAACCTGATGTATGTTTTTCTTCCAAAACTCTTCTGATAATTTGTAAATTAGATGTAAAACTGCTCATTCTCATAGTAGCTCAATGGACAGTGTTAAATGGCATATTCTCCATGGCTGGAAATTACTGTTTATTTACTTGGATGCTTTGTCAGGAACTACACCAGAGGCTACCGGGGTGAAAATGCTGTTAAATTTGTGATGGATAAACATGGTACAGTAGTCAAAACAATTGCAAATTGAAAACCAACATTTCTATACCCAAACAAGTCAAAACAAGGAAGACCGAAGCTAGCCGGTAAAATCAAATCCATCTGTCCCTTAAACCAGATGGAACATCCCCCCCCTGCTCTTCCCATTTTCCTTTCGGAGATCCATCAGGGGGATTATGCCTCCAAATTGGAACAGCTGTTTTCAGGAACTGAGGGCAGCCACCAACATGTGTCCTGAAGTATAAAGAGTTCCACATCAATAAGAAGATGTCATACACAGGCGGAATTTAAAATCTGATCATTTTTTTTCCTTCTTGGCAAATATGACAGCACTTGAGTATCGCCTGCAAGTGTAGGACATCGTTCTCCTGGCCTGAACATTGGCTAACCATCCCTGTGTAGATTGTAATCTTTGGAAAGCTATGGAAAACACAGTCTTTTGAGAGTCTCTTGATGAAAGAAGCAGGAGATGAGGGAGCTATGCTGTCTTGTGTTCTGATAGATGCATGTAGTGTGGTAATACCTCGCCCACCCACGTATGCAGGACTTCATGAACTTGTAAAAATTGAATGAAGTAATCTGTTATGAATGTAGACTCACAAGTACATTGGAGATGCAGAGATATTATATAATAATTTGTTACACGCATCTCTTGTATGTAAAACTTAATTATTATCGTTTAACCCTCTTTCTGCTGAATCAAGCATGATCACTGTCCCTCGTGATCACTGTCCCTCAGGGTGTCTGAGATTACTGACAAGAGGGAGGGGGTTACGTGAATTGTGGTATCTTCTTTCTGGAAGATTTTCGTATGATTTCTCCACATCTCGCCCTTATTCTGAACAATTTTCCAGCTGGTGGTTGGAAGTGTTTTGAAATGTCAACAGGTACGATATTTCCAGTCATCCGGTGTATGGACAGACATAGCATCAGCTTCTGCTACAGATTATCCCAGATTACTAAACAATGAGACTGTCTGCAGTTAAGTCCGGTCAGACACGACACGGTCAGTCAGAATATAAATGGAAATTTACGCCTGCCAAAAACGTGGGTTGCATGACCAACATCCTGCTGTCGTCAAAACAAGGAAATTGTACTTATTGAATGTGGACAAAGAAGTCTGGACAATGAGGATGTGCAGATGACATTGCCATGTAGAAAACAATTAGCTAACTTTCAAAAGAAGAAAAAACAAGGAATACAAACTAGGAATGTCTTGTTGGTGATGATATTGCATATGGTTGATTAACACTTTCCTACTGTAGTTGGATGTTCTACATATAGAAATCTATGATTAATTTGCTATGGAATATTGTAAAGGTCGAACACACTTCTGATTCGTTTTTATCTGAATCATAATTTATTTGCCAAAGGTGATGTCAAGGAGGCAATTTCTGCCGTGAATGAAAGACGCCGGCGATTGCTTGCATCCTTGAATACATTAATGGTATCCTGCCATTGGTGGCGACTTGTAGATCTATAGGTTCTTGTTGCAGTACAATGCATCCTTCCATGTGATGTCTCGTTACCCCGGGTCTCAACCCTGTTGCATGATCCCATCCTAATGCAATTCCCGCTCCCACAGGACCACCTCGAAAGATGAACAGTGGCATGCATGAAGTTTAGGAGAGGAATGTTTGTCTAGGGGTCGCAGGGAGGTCAGGGAGATAGGAGCAAGGTGCTTGACATACCTCGACTGATCACCTGCCCAGTACCGAGGTGCGAGGAGGTGCAGGAATATGCATGGTGGCAGATAATCATGACGATTCTTGCCAAACTGATAGACTTAGGCAAACAGGATAGGTGCTAGGTTCTCATCCTACAACCAGGGTTGTCGTTGTTCCTTAGTAAATAGACAACATCTGACAGGGTTTTAAGCATGGCATATCTGGCTTCTGTTGAGCAATTCAAAATAGTCTTGTTATCTTACACAACAATACCTACTTTTATCATGAAGTTCCATCATTTGTGTCACAGGTTAGAGAGTGACGTTAGCCTTTCTAGTTGATATTTGAGGAATGCGGAATCGGTGCCATGTTATCTATTATCGTGATGAAAGTGGATTGAAAACCAGGATACAGCTAAACATAAAGTCTATGACTTAATTTTCTCCAATGTTTATTTACGTTTTGTGCGTTTACTTGCTTCCACAGATTATATGTATCTATGCTTTTTAATTTTTCAGATATGTGCGAAATCTCTGATCAATTGGATACGTATATATCCAGATAGATAGAGCATGATCTGAATGGGGTTCTGGTATATTTACACAGCTCTCGACTCCAAAGTAGAGCTATAAGTGTCTGGGAATGAGAATAGAAATTCATCTGTCAAATTGGTATCAAAAGCATCGTGGCTGGCAGGCAGCTCGGGCCTGACACAAGGGAGATAAGTAAGATTTGTGCCGATGTTGCTGCCCGCTACAATACTCAGAGGTAGACTTATGGTGGGGAGTAGAGTGCGGTTAGATAGCGAAGTATCCAATAGCAATCTATGTTCCACAGGTGAATGATGGCTGCAGCAGACGGATAGTTTAGCTGATTTGCTTTTAAGAGAGAAAAAAGCTTTTGCACAATGGTAGAATTTTTTTTCTCCACTTTGTACGATGCGATAACAACATATTTGTGTACATTTCTGCCAGGTTTTTGTTATCTTCATATTATTTAGTATAAATTATTGTGGACAGAACAATGTCTATCCAATGTTTATCAAAGTCCTGTAAAAAATATTACTTATTTTGTCTACACTTTGAAGAGTAAGTGAAATCAAGATTGAAATATGCGCACGTTCTTAAAGTTCTTAACCTTGTTTATTGAAGTATATATCCTACGGTGCCAATGTAAACTTGATACAACACTTATCAGCATCTACAGGGTTCTCGCGACTAACTGTGATTAAATCAGAACTGCGTAAATTAACAAAGTACTCGGAAATCTGATTGCTATGATTCAATTACTTCTTTTATCAAAAAACTGAAATTTGTTTCAATGCACCTTAGTGATCGGCTCATCAGACGCACATAAAGCCAGTCGCTGGTACTGTTGTAATGGCGCCAAGCCAAGGAAAGTAAGGCAAGTTATCTGGATGCGCTGAGTTCTAAAAATAAATCCACTGGGATCTCACTGGCCCTGTACCCACCAAGTTGTGATCACTTTGACGAGGAAGCTTGCATTGTGTGTGTCCTACATTGTATGTAAACCCAGTAACAGAATTGATGATTAGTGTCATGTAAATTATCTAAATTGGCTTATCACTGTTGGAATTTTTGGCACATAATGGGTCCACATTATCCAAACATTTACCATGGGTCAATGCATTCAAGTACTCGGTGACATAGCGGTATCCTATTTTGCATAAATGAATCCATGTGTTACAAATTTTGCTCCACCATGTCAAATCATCGTTCTCAGATAATTTTGTTCATTATTTCAGACTATGACAACATAACGTTTAATAGAATATGATTTCATGTCCCTATTTTCATGACCACATAAACATAATCCATTTTATATTACAAATTCATGCCAATGTGTACCACTCTTGAAAAAAGTACTTAGATCCCTACTGCTCCAGTCCACCCAACTGTGAATGGGTACCCGGTAGGATGAAATGGAATTCTGAATATAAAACCTAGCACCTTATCAGGAAACTTGGGTTGGATACTCCCCAGGGAGTTTAGAAGGTAATTGATCCATTGACTGGGGTAATAATGTATTGCCATGAGCAAGCTTACGGGCATGGATTTGGCGCAATATAAATATGCACATTGTTATTTATTATTATGGTTTTATGTCCTCCAGAATGTCCTTGCATAGTCTGACCACATAAAGACATGGTTTCATAACCAGAATGTCCTTGCATTGTCTGACCACATAAAGACATGGTTTCATAACCAGAATGTCCTTGCATAGTCTGACCACATAAAGACATGGTTTCATAACCAGAATGTCCTTGCATCGTCTGAACACACAAACAGAGAAGTCCTTGAGGCTGTCCAACACAACACAGAGTATACTTGCTTTTGTTCCTTCTATCTGGCTCTGATTCCAAAGTGGCCCCAACACAGGCAGCAAAGAATATAAACAGAGTACGTAGTGGAATATACCCTCAAGACACGCGTGTTCTCACAAAGGTTAGGAAAATACTGCCGATGTGACCAGCATTTGTGGAAGACTCGGCTTTTGTCTGCCGTTCTTGTCTGCGTTACATGTGGTCAGCATCCTGGCATGTAGTCAAGACAACATTGGTACCAACATGGCTTGTTAAGATCTATGTGCAGAGAGAGCAGGAAACAATCATCCCTGAGTTTACCTACACTATCACAAGTCATGAAAGAGACACTTTATTATGCTTACAGTTATTTTGACATGCATATCTGAACATTGAACATGTGAAAGCAAAGAATTAATCGTAAAACCCTATTAGAAAAAGATAATCTAGCTAAACAAAGCATTGATTCAGTGATGGGTGTGTTATCATGATATACAAATATTAATTGATAAATTGTCTACTTGTTCCAATGAACATTGAAACATTTATTTTAAACCAAATAATTCCTCAATAATCTTTTACCAATTCTGTACTCTTTTTCTTATTCCAGTATTACAAATACCTGCTAGAAATTCTACATGATGAAGAAACAGATTGTGTAATAAACATATTGATGAGCAAAAGTTTGCATAAAATTAACTATTTTTAGCACACATTCATAGGGAAAATCTTTCAGCTACATGCTGTCACCAGTTCATTGACACACTGCCACTCCTGGAGGGATGGTGAAGTAACGCCTATGTTAAGTCCTGCCATGCAGTGCTCAAACTGAGGCTGGCATTAAATCTGGCCACACAGCATTTCGTCCTGCGTGGTTGTCACCAAAGTCTTCCTCTCTGTCCTTTCCCAATGATGACTCATCACGCTCACAGCAACTGTATTGATCTGCCGTGAACACGAGGAATCTGGGCCAATTTCCATCCTGCCGTCGGTGACCTGGGTTTTCAAGGTCACTTTTGTTGTCATCATCTTCCAACCAATGGTTGGACATGCTTCTGTTCCCATCCATATCTCCCCTCATCACAAATGTTCACCTCCATTGTAAAATAATAAGGGGTTCTTCTAAATAGGCCCAGTGTTAATGGTGGTCAAATCTGTGGTTTGCAGCGGGTTCTATAGATACATTTGACATTGCAGATTTTCAAATGATCCCCAAGGACCCCTTTTAATTCTAACATTGAACAGTATGCCAATCCACCTGTGGCCATCTGCTGTCATCTTGGCATACCGTAGTCACATTATGTACCTTTACAACAGACAACTCGAGGGACGATGTCATGTCCAAGTGGCATAGTCCTACCTTCCTCGGCCTGAGCGTCTGATCTTTCTTGGTCATACCCTTGATGAAGGGGATCAACAATGTCTTTTAAGGAAAAAAAGGATGAAACATCCCACCAGAGAACATCCTACCAGAGGATTTTCCCACCGTCTTTGATACACGATTTGATACAAGGTTATCAAGGAGCTCAGTGAATTGCCAGTGGTAACACTTATCACAAGCATGTAGTGACACTTATTAGTGTAATAATTCGTCACAGAAAATTGGTCCTGTTTGCATAGCTTATGATACATTTGTGTAAGGAATATGGTTTCTCGATCACAAATCTGCAGTGTCAGATTTAGCAACAAGACTCAGATTTGGAAACACAAGCTCTTGGGAGTGGTAGTGTTTACTGGAATAGTTGTTGAGTGTGTAAATAACGCATCATCGAATTGATTACCAGAGTGACCTCAAGATCATTTTCCGGTATCTTTTCCACATTTATGATTAAGTTGTTGACTAAGGCAATTACACAATCCAGGTTTCATGTGCAACAACTGACGACAGCTCCAGACTTTAAGTTATCGGCTGCGAAAAGAAAAGAAAAGTCTGCATTTCGAAAGAAAAAGGAAGGTTTTCCAAATCGCATTTGATGCGTGGTTATCGGAAAAGAACTTGATAAACCTTTTCCGATTCCGAGATACACCCATGGGGAATAATCAGAATGTTTTGTAGATTAGCTTGGCGGATATGACTGAAATAGTGTGGACATATCTCACTGTATCTCATCCTCCATTGAGATAAGACATGGTAGCCCGCCAACAGCTGATGTACCTAGTCTGCAGTTAAAGGAAACAGAAATACGGATACCTTTTTTTTCAATTAAACTATTCCTCTCTAGAACAGCTTTAGATTTGAAAATATCAGGAAACGAAAATTTTTATTTTATATTATCAAATTTATGTTGATGCCATTGATTATGATTCCATTTGATATTCTGAATTAGATAAATATTTGGTCTTTTTGTTATTCAAAATTACTAATGTAGACAAAATTAATGTCCTTGCCTTCAATTGATATTTGAAACTTTATGTTGTGAAAAACAACTTTTTTGTCTTGTAAAATGAAATGAGATACATACATGAAAACGTGATTCGTTTTTCTTCTGCAAGTGCAAGAAATACATAAAAAAAAAAAATTTTAAATGATAACTAAGTTTCAACATGGAGAAGATCTGATTATGCGTTTTTGTAAATATGCTACTTAATGTCGTTTTAAGGGTTACATTATGTTCTCATGGAGCTTTACATGTTGAAACATGAGCCAGAGATATAAATCAGTAAATGTCAAACATTTTAACAACTCTGAAAATGCTAATTACAAGAAGCCTTGAAACCTGAACCAGCATAAGTTTTCCTCTTTAAATTGCAATCAGCAGTTTCAAGACTCTATACCATTGCGGTCTGTTAGTGCAGTGGGTAGGGCGTTAATTGCTTGTCTGGTCAATCTATGTTCAATTCTGGTCCTGTTTGGAATCGAGGGGGAGGCCGGGTGTAGGGGGACTGCCTGATGAAAGGTGTCTTGTTGGTTTCTCTTTCATCCTTGTCCATCTCTTGACCAGTGGTCAAAAGTGGACTGGACATCATCCTTCACCACCTGGGCAAGATGGTTGTGGTCAAATGCTTGACCAAGAGTTCAATGTCCATAGTCAGTGTATCTAAGCCTGACCAGTTTGATATTTAACTATCTGAAATGTTTTTTCATGACTTTCCTTTATTTTATCCCCCATTGTCACATAATATGTGTGAAAGATTCTCTCTTTGTGACAATAACTCACTCGCTCTTTATTTAAAAAAAATCCTTTTCATGTTTTATTGATAGGAGCTGAATATAGAAACATTTACATTTCTGATATGAAATTCAAATGAAATTGATAAATTATAATTTTTGAAATTCAACTGAAATTGCTCAACCATAATTTATGAAATTCAACTGAAATTGCTAAATTATAATTTTCAATAATGTTTTCTAGCCAGTATTTCACCACCAAATTGCAAGGTGCAGACATACGTACCAAGCAATCCAAATGAGAAATTCTTTCCCCATCAGGCCAGCTTTAACAACTGCTTACACCTAATTCTATAGTAATTAAGATGGTCCATGCTAGCTTTGCTGCTATCCCCTGTTGACCATGTCTGCCTAGGAAGCAATCAGCTGGGCATATTTCCCAGACCAATAGGATTACAGCAATCCCTGGAACCGCCGGTCAGCTTCCAGATGGTATGTCCAGCGAAGACTGGTCAGTAAGGTGGTCCAGGTTGTTAGCCTTGGACCGGGTCCTCTGGGATCCGTTGTAAGGCTGGCACAGGTTAGGTAGGGGCTGGTTGTGTAAGCTCCTTTTGTTGCCAAAAATCCCAAGAGTGGTGTTGGCCTCCTTGACATTCAAGAAAGGGATTTGTCTTCTTATGTCTTCCACTTGAAATTCATTATGGAAATTCCTTCCTTTTGCTAATAATAAGTATTTCGCATTGCCAATACGTTGATGTTCTTCGAATGAGAAGAACCAGCATGGGTGAGGAAATATATTGTGTGGATGGGGAAATATATTGTATGTTATTGATATTATCATTGAAAGCATAGCTCTTCCAGATTTACCTCACACATGTCACTACTTGAACTTTTAAAGTATCGACTAGTAAATGTGAAGCCCAGTTGTTCGTCCTCACCTGTGGATGTAAGAACGAAGAATTTGTCTGTACAACATATTGCATTGAGTGTCGATTTTTGTATCCCATACATCTTGGATTCATCTTCCTAAGCTAACTTGTTCTGGAGCTGATATATGATGACATAGACACACAGACAGGTATCTGCGGTACTCAATGATGTGGACCTCCGTAGATGCTGAAGACATCGTGCTGCGACGCCCACAGGTTTTTACGTCTCTGGTTGCCATCGAGCAGCGGCAGCAGAGCTTTGTGCACTTTTTAGAGGCTATTAAGAGTAGAAAGTCGAGGACACTTCATATGCTTGAAAGGAGATGCTTTTTTAATGGAATGTGATGTCGGACTCCGTCGATCACACAGCTTAGTAATGTTCTATCAAACTTTTGTGTCAGAGCACAGGGTTGGAGTTGGTAGGGGGTAAGGGTAGAATTATGAGATCTTAAAGCTTCTTCAAGATGTACATGTGTTTACATGGTTACGAGACACTTATGACGACTTTATGATGCCTCTGCTCAAGTTTCATTGTCGCAGAGCGAATGAATAGCTCTACTTCTTTTGTAGCTGCTCTGGATTCTGACTAAAGTTGATGACTATCTGACTACAGATGTTTGCTTCACCAATCCCAGATCCTTTACGAGAGCTGATAAACATTCACCTGTGTTGTGGAAATGTTTTTCTTTGAAATGGAATAGTAAAAACAATACGGCCAGAAAGCTTTCCCAGGTAGAGCTTCTTCTAAATGGTATCAGAAGGTGAACGTCATGTCGGGCAATATTTCATCCATGATGTCAACAATCTCTGCCACATACAGAGCACCGTCGGCAGTTGTACGAGGTTATGGATGTAAACTATGGGAAAGTATATGTTTTCTGTAGTCCCCGTCATATGGTATATCAATGGCTCTATATCTTCCAAGTAGTTGGTTTTGTGGTCGTGGTTTATTTTCCTTATCCTTTTTTCCCCAGCACAATCTCCAGACTTTCGGAGTAATTCTCCTGCGCTGCGGTTTTGTTTATTTACCAAATGAAAGAAAAAGAGAAGAGGAATATTCGTTGACCTCAGAGGTCAAGTCAGTACGTTGACTTTTGGAGTTTCTGATTATGAACGCTTTGAAGACTGGGAGGGTTAGAATATTAATCTTTGAGATTTCTTAAATAAATTCAAAAGGATTGAGTTAATAATAATAGTGCTACAATGCAGTTATTTTAATTAGTGTGAATAGTGCTATAGTTATGGTTGCTTTGTGTATTAGCATAGATGAGTGTTAAACAATGGTCAAAAGTTAGTAAAAATAGTATTTAAACTATGCATTATGATGTTGTTATATTGCTATTTAATTGAAGTTAAGTATATGGAGATTTTGTTTGGTAAATAACAAACTGTGAGACTGAAATAAAATTATAAATTGTGAGACATTTAATTGTGAATTTGGTTAAGACAATTATTTTTATATGAAGTCATGGTATGTTTAAACAAATATATTTAAATCTTGTATAATGGATTATCTGGATTTTTTTTATTTCGTAGTAAATGTTTCAATCATTTTCTAATAAATTCATTAAGTCTAATTAGCATTGCCCTGGTTCAGAATGTATTTGTGTGTGTGTTATTGTGGCAATGCACACATGGCAGACACAGCCAATAGCCGAGGTGTAGTTCCCAGACCAAACACAGGAAATCTGCGTGGCACCGCTCTCATTAGTTCCTAGTTACAACCAGCTGTAATGTGATGACTGTCCAAAATGTCTGGTAATGAGTGCTCTATATGACGTCTGTGGGACACTGTATTGGGGGAGGGGAGGGGAGGGGGAGCTGGAGGGAGTTGGGTGAGGGGGAGAGCAAATTAAGGAGCACTCATGGATGAGGAAGGTCTTGATATGGAGAGTGCCATAAGTGTGTGTCTCAACCGAGAGTGTCCTGTAGGTATATCTCCCAACCGAGAGTGTCTTGTAGGTATCTCTCCAACCGAGAGTGTCTTGTAGGTATCTCTCTAACCGAGACTGTCATGTAGGTATCTCTCCAACCGAGACTGTATTGTAGGTATCTCTCCAATCGAGAGTGTCTTGTAGGTATCTCTCCAACCGAGAGTGTCTTGTAGGTATCTCCAACCGAGAGTGTCCTGTAGGTATTTCTCCAACCGAGAGTCTTGTAGGTATCTCTCCAACCGAGAGCGTCTTGTAGGTATCTCTCCAACCGAGAGAGTCACGTAGCTATCTCTCCAACCGAGAGTCTTGTAGCTATCTCTCCAACCGAGAGTCATGTAGCTATCTCTCCAACCGAGAGTGTCATGTAGGTATCTCCAACCGAGAGTGTCCTGTAGGTATCTCTCCAACCAAGAGTCTTGTAGGTATCTCTCGAGGAAACTCAGAGATGTATCTGTACAAGTCTTATGTCCACCAGCCAGGTACCAGGAATGCACTTCTCGAAGCTCTCATATCCACTATGAGACCATAGCTCTCTCATATGTGCACAATCCCCATGAGATCGCTATGAGAGTCCTTATGGTCTTGCAGTAGATATGAGAGCTTTGAGAAATGATACCCAGAGCAACAGTTAGCTGCATGTTGATGGAAACTCACCTAGTTCATCTGTGTCTTGTCTAGCTTTCACTCGGCCAGACTTGTGGAGGGTCTTCTGTGCTGTGACAACTGATATATTACCTATGTAGTGTCGGACATATTGAATGAAGGTAGATAACTCCCAGTCATCTCATAATTGCTGTGGAAACCTGTGAGCGGTCATATCCTGTCTGGGTCTGATACCGATGTCAAGGAAATCTGTGTTATATTCTACATACATATGAATGTGTTGTGGAGGTTGTTCACTTAACTACAAAACTGAAGGTTGCAAGGTTTGATTCTTCACGTGTAGCTGTTTTACCTTTGAGAACAGTTTCTAATACTGAGATAGGTTTTGTGTAGCCTTTGATTTTCTGTATCATCTATTACTCACAAGTATTACCGTTACCAAAACTAATAGTTAGCATAGGTTGTCCTTGCAATCTTGGAGGTCAATGAAATACTATTCAGGACCGGAGGTTATGAAACTTTTTTGATACGATTTCATGCTCAAGGGTAAAGTTTTATATGGGGATTTGTGAACAAAACTGAGTTAAAAATCAGAAAATCTCGGAGCAAGATGTTTCAAAGGTCGCTACATCTATTTCTATGTATTTCTGTGACGTTTATATTGTTCTGAAGACATTGATGTATTTCTGTTAGCTTTATGGAGATGAAATTCTCAGAATGTAGGGTACAACTGGAGATATTTGCGAACATACACCTTTGAATTAATTTAGAATTAACCAACAAAACTTGTCCCTATTCAGTAACTGATGTACAGAACTATTGCATGTAATCATGTGAAAATTCCATCTAGAGTCATGTTGATGTAACACGACTTGTACAATATGTTTAGAAAATGTGCATAGACGTGGCTGGGAACTGTGGTAATGTTCACATATGTTCTGCGGGGTACATATCTATTGATTCCGCCTGTAGTCGAACTGTGGATCAATTTGGCGAGACTCTTTCCATGGAACCAATGAAAGGTCTAGTAGTAATGGAGTTCAATTAATAACAAGCCTAACGAGTAAACATTGCCAATGTCCTGTCCTGTCCTTCCTTTACATGAATTGTGGATGTTGTTGCCACAGCGCGTGGTACATGTTACCATGTTACCAGAAAAGTATACAGGAACCTTTGTGGAATATGTCAATGAGAACAGCTTGGTATTTCTTGGTTCAAGTTGAGATAATCATCTCTAGGCTTACTTTTATCAGTAGCAAAAGATAATATTGTCTTCAGTGCATTTGAACAGGACTTTTTCATAACATAATATTTGAAAACCTTCGACATTTTAAGAAAAAAACCTGATTCAATTTGAACTTGCAATCGCTCATGTGTCTGTTGCAAGATATCTCGGTTACCTCAGAAATGTTGTTTTTATGTGTTCCGCATATGCAAGAAATAGGTTATATCCATTCCGGTATGCGAAGTGTCAACAACTTTTTTTCCCTGTGTAACGAGCATATGGTGTATGGGTGTACGACCAGGTTAGCGTTGCTATACACCGACACATGCCACTGTCATGTCATATTATATCACAGGATCACATCTCACAAGGCTATCCATGCATCTGATGTGTGTAGGTCGGGTCCATTCAGTATGGTGTTGCCCATGGTTAAAATAATGTTGAAGGCGTTCAATTATTGTATGGGAGGCACACTTTCTGTGATGGATTTAGCATTTTAAGAAATGTGTTAAATTGAGAAAGGTGAAGACTGATATGTCTATTTACAGCTGCCCAGCCTTAAATCAGCCTGATAGATGTGCATAGTTAATCATAGAGTAGTTATTGTTATTAACCCAGCTGTAATAACCCATCATGGAAAAGGAAGAATCCTGGATGATTTGTTTGCTAGCAGACTACCGTACAGTTATATCGGGATATTGTAATGAATGCGATAGTGAATTGAAATCTTAGTGGATCTGTGGATCCGTTAACACTGCTTTGTCTGGTTGCCATGGTTTCATGTTGTATGGTACTGTGAGTAGCTAGTTCATCTAAGATTAACACTTTAACAGGTGTCGAGCAACACTTTTTTGTTGATGGTTAATTTGTATGTGTTGTCTTCATGCGTTGATTTAGCAGTATATTTATACTTTAGATTTTATGTCCGTTAATATTTGTATGAATTTCCATTGTCTAGTCCTAGACTTGATAAAAAATATACCCGGTAATGTGATTACTGAAGCTTGTGTACCATCCATTAACTGAAATATTTGTTAAATTGTGATCCATTAACTGAACCATTGTTCATCTTTGACAGTTGGATCATCCATTGACTGAAACATACATCTGCAAATTATGATCTATCGACTGCAACATTTGTCTGCATATTATGATTTATTTACTGAAAATTAATCTGTAAATTATGACCCATTAGATTAAAGATTGTTCTCCATTAAAAATAGATTACATTTGTCCGGGTTCTCAATTAACAATAGATTACATTTGTCTGGATGAGACATTCTTCTGCTAAGCACTTGCTCAAGCACCAACTTATTTGTGTCAGTTTGTATATGTGTGTGACAATGTTTACATTATTTCAAATTCTGTGCACCTTTGTACTTTAGTTTTGAATACAACAGAAATGTTAGCGACTCATAACACTTAATGCATTGAGTAGATCAATTATAGCAGATCCATTTATTCATTCAAATAAAAGCATAATACTTGTATGTAATACTACGCTGTGTTTTATCACTATTCTAAATTTTCATCATACATACATTTTAACCCCCAGATGATCATTAACATTTTAACACTTACTCACAAATCATGATTAATACCAGCATGCAGTTCATGTGTATGTTTTTAAGTACCATGTTCTATTTTATGAAATGGTACATATTTTATGTGATTGTGTTCAATATTGATTCTGGTGGACATACTGCAGATGTTGGAGTAAATTGACAATGTCCAAGTGTATTCTGGGACAATGTATAAATGCCCTGTGTTTACTGAGAAGATATCTAAAATGTCTTGTGTTTACTGAGAGGATATCTAAAATGTCTTATGTTTACTGAGATGATATCTAAATGTCCCGTGTTTACTGAGATGATATCTAAAATGTCTTGCGTTTACTGAGAGGATATCTAAATGTCCCGTGTTTACTGAGAGGATATCTAAATGTCCTGTGTTTACTGAGATGATATCTAAAATGTCTTGCGTTTACTTAGATGATATCTAAATGTCAAATGTCCTGTGTTTACCGAGGTGATATCTAAATGTCCTGTGTTTATTTCCAGCTCCTGGCAGTTCTCCAAGGAATGTCCGGGCGCGAGCAGCCAGTTCCACTACAATCATTGTTTCCTGGAACGAGCCGGAAATACCCAACGGAATTATCCAGGTATGCATGTTTCTATTTCGATACTTACTTTTCGAACACACTCGACTAGGTCTCACAATTCTCCCAGCGGATATAGCCATCTATTCAAACTTGTCAATATTGTACCCATGTAAATACAAATTTTATAATATAGACAATATTGGTTGTATATCCCGGGAGTTGATAAGGAAATATTGCACACTGCTCCATTGACAAAGTATAATATTCTCACATCAGTGTTGACCATTATATCAATAAGTAATCTTTGTTCTTCCACTATAACCATACTGTCATGGTAGTGCTCCTTTCTAGCTGTTCTGTCCGACGCATGCGCAGTTACCAAGGATCAACACTGCACAGTGTAACTATACATGCGTTGGATAGAAAGAACAGCTAGAAAGGAGCACTACCATGATTCACTTTGAATTTCAGACCAGTTGGATGTACATTTTAAATATATATATTTTTAAAAATATATACTAAATAGATGTTGATATTGCCATGTTCATTTTTGTAATTTTTATTTTGTACCTCATATGCAGAGGTTCTTAGTCTCAGCTTAATAAAGGTTTTGGATATCATTTCTCGAAGCTCTCATATCCAATACGAGACCATAGCGTTCTCCTAACTGCATGATCCCCGTGTATTGGAGATCGCTACGAGAGTCCTTACCGTCTCGTAGTAGATATGAGAGCTTCAAGAAACAGTACCCCTGTTCTGAAGACCATGGATTTATAGCAATATTTTCCGTGCTCTTCCTGCAGGGTTACAAAGTCTTCTACACTCTCCACCCTGAGAAGCCCATCTTCTTCTGGGACGTCCAGGATGTTACCAACGACAACAAGCTGACCACGATCAGCGGCTTGGAGTCCAATGTAACTTACACTATAAGTGCTTTAGCGTACTCTGGGATCGGCCAGGGTCCGATGTCGCACCCTATACAGGTGTTGACAACACAAGGAGGTAAGAGTTATCTCCCTTCCGTCCGCCCGCAAG
Organism: Lepetodrilus fucensis; assembly: GCA_032361325.1. NCBI lineage: Eukaryota > Metazoa > Mollusca > Gastropoda > Lepetellida > Lepetodrilidae > Lepetodrilus > Lepetodrilus fucensis. The sequence goes on from JAUTBV010068871.1 coordinate 28,902, forward strand.
GCATGTTCGCTTGACTTTTATTTTCCGATTCACGTTTCAGGGTGCATATGAAATACGAAACCAGAAGCCAGCGATCTGAAAAGTCCATCGTGTGTGTTTTAGTACACCTCTCCCCTTGCATGACTTGATAACCAATGCATGCCAGTTGTTCACTCGTGGATTATATATGATATATACATAGTATAATGTATATATAATTAGATCCAAGGAAAGATAACCCATGATGAGTATTGAGCATTACAAATATTTATTTTGCATATCTATATGCATGCCAGTATTTATTATTTCACTGAAAGGTTCTGGAGGTGATTTAAACATTTTTTTATTTTTTTTACCTGTATTTCTGTTGGAACATAACACTGCATTTTGTGGTAGTGTCGCATGCATGCGTATAGTCACATGACCCGGGTCATGATTAGTCATGGAATGTTTCATGCGAGCGATTACAGCCCTCCCTGTCAGAACGGCTCTCCTATTCCTCCTCCCAGACCATATGTCTCTGCGCTCTTTAGTTGGCACCCCAAGTTTCAACTCTCTCAATTTCAACTTTCTTTCTCAAACTGTTTTCATCGTTTTTACAAGAGTAATATGCTTAGTTTTCATTCATTGATCTTTTTTGAGTCAGAATTGTTTCATCTCATTTTTCATTCAACATTTCAATACTTTTTTTTACTTTGTGATGAATTCATGATAAATAACTTTTTTTTCCTTGTTCAATATGTGTTCTTAAAATATTTCCTTATTCTTCGTTTGAATCGATTATTAATTACACCAACTGATCCGTTCGTTTCAATTTATTACACTGCCTTGGTTCATATAGTTTTCTTTTTATTCGATTGTCTTTGTGCAATCTTCGGCCCCCACCTTATCTCAGAATTTATTATGCTGCGTTATTAAGTAAGCAGAGATGTCAATAAGAATTGTTTGGTTGACTGTTTCGTGTCATTGCAGCGCCCGTATTTGATGGTAAGTTCTGCGAGTCCTGACTAAGGTATCTTGACATACCTAATGTAGGACATTACTACTACCAATGCGTCTTCTCCAGTTCTGACAAAACTCTGTCCGACTTGTCCGGAAATGCATGCCAAGCGAATCTATCGAAAGTATTTTTTTTCCTTATCGATGTGTTAGATATCTATCAGATGCATCAAGTGACAACTCTGCGGTTTTCGTCTCGAAGACCCCCGCTTGACGTTTTTTCTCCCTTTTTTGAACTCCGTGTGAACTTTGACCTGTACAAGTGAACTCTGCGCCCGCCCACAAATAGCCGTGCGCTGGCCGGCTCGCATGCTGTATGCTGTACGCTGTAAGCTGTATGCTGTGTTCTCTGGCTCCATGTCAGTCTGTTGATATCTGCTGTTTTCATGTTAGCGCGGTGTGTACTTGCATATGAACGTATTGTAGTTTACGATGTCTGCGTTGGATGTTTGTTATTCGAAGTACATCTGGTTGCGCACTATTGCAATCAAAGTGAAATTTAGGCTCTGTATCCACCCGATTTCACATTTCTCTCTCCTGTTCACTGTGATTAATGCACTCGTATATGGTTGATCCATCACTCTTACGTAGTTGGTGTTTTTTGAAGTTTTTGACATTTTTCGCTCTTTTTCTGCATTTTCAGTGAAATGTTTCATCATTTTTGATGACTATAGCATTTTAACATTGCATACCTAAGAAGGATAACTCATGCCTGCTTTAGATTATAACAGTAGAAAGGATTATCTGCACTTCTTTCTGCTGAACTAACGTTATCGCAGCAATGATTTTTTAGCGCACTTTGTCACGTGTTATGCTATTAAGCGACAGATGATATTGTAAAACTATGCATGGTTTTGAAGAAGCAATGTCTAGCTTTTTAAGCGCTGGCTGCAAGCGCGCTACATATTGATCCTAACGTATTCCTAACACGGTTCCATTTTTATGTGTACATTGTATCATCCTGCCAACTAATAATCCACTTTTAACATTTCTTTTCTTCCAATCCACACAGCTGGCCCCCCAGGTGAGGGAAACACCCTTTCATTCATCATCAACAATCTCCTGTTACTTAAAAAAACAACCAAACAATTAAAATGTTTACATTAATTTTTTTTTTTTAAACATTATTGAATATTTGAACATCAATGTATTGGTTAGCGAACATTTGGCATTTTTTTACAAAAATATTTTAATTTTATTAACATGAATTAATTTCTAAGTCTGTAAAACATTTTTGGCCGTATTTGTTACAGGAGATTGTTCATCATTCATATTCCATATTAATTTTTTTTCTCAAGTTTTCAAGAATTCCTCACAATCCTGAAATCCCCAATCCAAAAAAAATATCAGCATTTAACCCCTTTCCACCTGAGTCGCATACAGCGCTTTATTTTTCTGAGGTGGATCGTGGTTAAAGCCTGCAAGGTGCGGGGTTAGCTTCAGTTCAATCACTCGTTATCGTAGCTTAACGCGTATGTTCTCAAGCTTGGCCTTGAAGTCACTCAATGTTTCATTATCACCAGGAGAAGAAAAAACAGTCACTGAAATAGAATTTTCGAAGATCGAAAAGTCACATATTGAATGCTTGTATAGTCACACATAGATGTCACAAAATAATTTCTCAGTTGTCGATAATATGATCCTAAATGTATTCTACACATCTCGGAACATTCACTGCCTTTGACAAATTATGAAATTCTGCATGATTGCTATGAAAGTCTATCATTCCTTCAGGGCTAAGCAGGAACACAATAACATGTGATGATGTGTATCGTATCAGCATGCCCATTGATAAACTCGACCATACACGTAAATACAATACTGGAATGGAACTCAATGTATCATATCTATATGATTATGCTCAGGAACAATGTATCATATCTATATGATATGCTCAGGAACAATGTATCTTATCTGCATATTTATAGATAAGCTCAATCAACTGCACATACAGGAATTCAGTACCCTATCAACCACATGCATGGATACCCAGTAATCAATAGGGACATAATGTATCCATCTGCGTGTCTATCGATAAACTCACACACAGTATCTATCGGAATCCTGAGCATGTCAATTGCCAAGATCAATAATTCTTCACACAGTAAGCCATTGTACCTATCAACATGTCTATCGATAAGCTCAACTTCACATACAGTAAGTGAATACATATTTCAGTATGTCTATCGATAAGCTCAACTACACACACATGCAGTAAGCCAATGTATCTATCAGCATATCTATCGATAACCTCAACTACACACACATACAGTAAGCAAATACAGCATGTCTATCGATAAGCTCTACACACGAGTAAGCCAGTACTAGATCACAGCATGGCCTCACAGTCACACAATATATAGAATTAGCAGTCAACTATTTAATCATGAATTTGTGCAGGCTATATAAATAAAAATGTAAGATTTAATGTTACATTCAATGGAAATTGTTAAATAATAAAGTCAGTTCAGGTGTCCACACAAACTATTATCTATTCAATAATTATTTGATATCATTGACATCTTGTGTTGTTTCATATGGAAATAGATGTGATCTTTGTGTGACTCTATTACATGTATTTTATATCTCGTTACCAATTTATATATTGTCTTATTTACTCTTTTGTATAATGAAGGGATTATTTGTTAATCATGAATGGGGCAGATGACAAGATTTGATTTTAAACGAGAATAGATATTTGTAAGGATCAAGTTATCATCAAGTATAGAATATTGTTAGCTGAGATGGAAAGTTTGACGACTCGGTTTGATGACATATTTGATATTTGCGGCCACTTCCCTTGCCTACGCCATGTGACGAGAAACGTGCGCGCATCGATGCCGATCATACAAAGCTCCATTGCTTTAGGAGAGCTGGATGCACCCGCGCATAGAGCACGTGATGAAACTCAAAATTTGTTACGGGCAGAAATTTAGCTGAAACATCAACTCTGTATGTTTCGCGCCAGTAGTCAGAAATCGCAATCACGCGGCAACGCACAAGTCAATTTGCTAAAATTGAAAGTAGATCGATTAATACAAATTTCTTTTTTTTTGTGTTGCAGATGAATCTGTTTGTATTTTTTCCTAGACATCTCGTGCATTTTTCCTTTCCGTTTTGTATTCCAGTGCCTTATCAACCTCTGAACCTTCACGCCGACCCGATCTCGCCCAACGAGATCGAGGTCATGTGGGACGCGCCTCAGGAAGCAGACTCCATCAGGAGCTATGAACTTTATTACAATGACTCGCATTTCCGCCAAAACGTCCGCATCAGCATCAAACCCCCTGTTGAGAAATACCGACTGACCGACCTAACTCCAGACACTGTATACCACATACAAGTGTCCGCGAAGTCGTCACGAGGAGAAGGACCCAAAACGCCCACGATTCAGGCCAAGACGAAGCAATTTAGTGAGTATTCGTAGCAGCCGTAGTCGGTGAAGCAGTGGTAGTGGTCGTGCCAGTATTGTCGATGAATCTCGTATTATTATTATTATTATTATCAGTATTGTCTGTGAAGTGGTCCCAGTGTAATATGAGTTCATTTTGTTGAGAGAGAGAGAACCGCGACCATGTATATCAGTGTTGTGGTGCAATATCCCGCAGAAGTCTCTTATTTGGTTTTATAACAAAGCTCACGGGATCTTGAAGTATGGTAAGTAAATTCCAGTTGTTGTGACGTCAAAATATCTTAACAAATTTTTCGTCTTCATTGTTCTTAAAAACTTGGCTATTGAGCATTTTCTCAATCTCACAGCTCAAACCAACCCATTTTGGGGGACACGATTTAACTATTTAACTTTTGTTTTATTACTTTGATATTAATTTTAGTTCAAATAAAAATTATGATAAGCGAAATATTACATTTCCGTTATGGTAATTCATTTAAAATTAATATCTAATTTATATTTTATATTTAATAAATAGCAAATATATATTGTACAGCAGATAAAAAAATAATTGCAATTTAGGAGTACTATAAAATCAAATAATGTAATACATGTACAAAGAATACATTCTAAACTTAAGGTAAGAAATTTTATGTTTTGAAATGTTTAATTTTGTCAGGTTTGTAGTTTAAGCTATGTACAAATTATTGCTTTTAGATGTGTGCAAACATACATTATTTTTATTGTTTTTCGATCTCCCATATTGATTTTCAATGCAAAACCCACATGGCATTGCAATTGCCATACATATTCATATTATATGGGAGCTTCAAACTTTCGGCAATGAAGCATCATAAAATCTAAATCCAAATTTAAAATATGGAGAATTTCCTACCACAGATGTTGTTTGAAACTTACTAAATAATATGCTTGTAATATTTATGGGTTTGATGTGCAGATATATATTATATCTTGTTAAACCATTTTTTATTATTGTTATTTATAAAATATATTTCACATTATGCATTTTTTACTTTCTTATTTACTTTCTTATTATGGTACTGAATGTAGCATTTGTTACAAATGGTGAAAGATTCTCGCAGTGGAAATACATTTCAACTAGGTCACTGCATGTTTCTGTACCAGATTTAATTTATATCAATTACAGTTCTGCTCCATTGAACGATGGTAGCACTATTAGTCGAAACTTTTACGTTTATATCCAGTTATGAATATCGTAGTTCTCCGATCGTTCTTTGGAACGGGACCCATATAGTGAAGGAACGATGAATGCCGCCATTGAACACAATTGGTCATTACAATACGAAAGTCATGGTACACAAAGGTGAGTGAGACGGAAGAATTTAGCCAGAACTAAGATGAAGAATTTAGCCAGAATGTATCATTTAGCCAGAACTCGTGGGCCATCCTTGCATCCTTACTTTAATGCACTTAGCATTTTGTTCTTGTGTTAACCCTTGCTCTGCCAGTAGCAGGCTTTCCAAAGAAATTGAACCTATGTTGCTAAGTGAAACTGACAGAATATCTACACAGTAGCAATATGTTCAAATGTCAGTCTTCTGTACTGGTACAGTGGTAGGACTGGTTTCTTTTCTGGGCTTGAATATACAACATACATAGAGATGTTGCTGGATTCAAACATCTCACATTTATTGTATATTGAAAATATTGTCAGGAAAGGGGTTAACATTTCAGCATCACAACACTCAGAGAGTGAACTTGTTTCTTTCATTGAATCCGCATGTATGAATTTAAATTTGCACTGTATTCTGAATTATTTCACGATTTATAGTTCGATCACAGGCAACAACATTTCATTACGACACCCGTTCAACGAGCACAATAGCCATTTAGATATAGATCATCAATTGGGTCTCTATTTGAATGCTGGATTATGGAAAGCTAATTATTTTTTATTTATAGAAAGTTTACAATGAATTTAATGCTTGCATTCAACATTGATTTTGAGGTCTCTAACAAAACTACAAATACAAAAAACACTGATTAATTTGTCTCAGTCATGAACATGAAATTATAATTATTAAAATTGGGCATAAATCCTATTCCAGTCAAATAGAGAACCAGTGTATTTTTAGATTTTACCATTTATTTAATATTTCGTTCAGAATAGAAGAACCAAATGATTTGAAATTATGTTGAATTTGTTTCAGTTATTTAGTCCAATCATATGATCAGATTTAATACTATGCATGGATTAGTAGACCGGGTGCCTCCCACCCTGAGTCAAACGGTTCCTCTGCCATTGAAAAAAACAAGATGACTGCCATGTCTTCTGTAGAAACTATATCTTGAGCGTAGCATCCGGCTGCATGTAAGACCCACCATCTTGTAAGAAAAAACTACACTGCATGGAAAAGAAATCTCTTTTGTTCTGTTCTATTTTATTTAATTTGTTTCTTTTCACCCCCTTTCCCTAATGTGGCACAGTCCCTGAGGCACCCCCCCAGGCAGTTAGTGGACGCTTCCTCGATGCACACCAAATCACAGTTTCATGGGAACCGCCACGAGCAGACAAACAAAATGGCGACCTCGCCGGATATAAGGTTTTTTACGTGGAAATTGCTGACAATATTGACGACAGCGAAGCCAAAATCGCCAAGGTAGACGGCGACGTGCATTCGTACCAGTTGAAGGAACTGAAAACATGGACAAAATACAAAATCTGGGTGTTGTCATATACGTCAGTCGGCGATGGCCCGCCCTCACTGCCTATCGTCGTGGAAACGGACGAGGAGGGTATGTACACAGAGAGTCATCTCCCCTTTGCTCTAATTCACAAGTTAACCAGGTTTTCTTGTTGGGTGGCGGTTTGTTTGTTAGCTACCATCTTAATCGCCTGGGAGGTGTTAGTTTGGCCATAGTGGGAGCTATTTCCTTTAACATCACGAATTGTTGATAATAATCAGCATCATCATCACCGCATCGTCTTTAACAATGGATGACCAATGTCATCCGTATAGATTGGTCCATTTTGAATTTATGTCTAATTCAAATCTGACCTCGATGTCTAATTCAAATATGACCTCGATGTCTAATTCAAATCTGACTTTGATGTCTTAATTCAAATCTGACCTCGATGTCTAATTCAAATCTGACCTCGATGTCTAATTCAAATCTGACCTCGATGACGATGTGTAATTCAAACCTGACCTCGATCACATCTAGAGGACAAGTCCATAACTCCTCCCCTCTCCCTTAACCCTCTCCCTGCTGGATAAGGCACAGACACTGCTCTTTAGGGCATATCCGGTTGCCTTCAGCATGAAGAGGGTTAGTCTCCCACTAGTAACCATAAGCAGCTACTCCTAGTTAACAAACTGACCCGACCTGGCATGTTCATACAAATCCAATTAATGGTAAGTTCAGTAGACATCGTGTGGTGATGGGTTGCCTACTCATGGGTATGAGGACCGTGTTTGATACTAACTTCCTCAAAACTAACTGTAAGTACTATGTTACAGTTCTGGTTGGCTGTTGTCTTAATTGCATGTTGCTTTTTTAATTCCTATCTGTGTCTTGTTGTGCTTGATGTGATCAGTACTGTGGAATAACACTTCATGTTTTAAATAATGTTTTTATCAAATTTTAATTTAATAGTAGAAATTTCATAGATTTGAAAGAACGATTTTGTGTGTAAATATGTATGATATTTAATGTTGTATGGATTTTAGTATGGAATTTCCTGTTCCATCCTAACTATTTGTGTTGGTTTCCATGGTTTGACTGTATTGCATCAAGAATGACATCTATAACTGTTGTCAATAGTTTGATACTTTTCTGTTTGATTTGACTGTCACTTTACAATCTGATCCTTGGATTATGAAACTTGATCTTGTATTAACATTTCTTGATTCCATGAATGACATTTCTACCAATGAATTCAATGTTATTAACATATCCTATGAACATTTCAAAGCATGTCGGTTTGATTTTGTTTTGATCTCTTATTAAGACTCTGACTATGAACCTAACCGCCTCTAAAAGGCGGTCTCGATTCTCCATAGATGAACGCATGTTCTATGTTTCAGTTTGCATTTTATTTTATTTTTATATTAAGGCCAGCATGAACCAAATGACCGCTCTTACTGTCCAGAGTATAAAGTGTACTCTTAAAATTTAAGCATCTGCTGGAAATTTGAAATTTTACAATACGTTTTTATTTTTTTCATTTTATTTTTAAACAAACATTTGAAAAATGAAATATTAATATCCAGTTCCGGGAGAACCCAGGCGAGTCCGCGTGGAAGCCATCAACTCGACTGCGATCTTCGTGGAATGGCGAGCTCCGATAGAGAACGAACGGAACGGAATCATACGCGGCTACCAGGTGTACTTCTATGAAGTGGACAGTAACGATGAATCCATTCCCGGCAGACAGGCTCGATTCTACGACACGTTCGACGGCACGAAACACGAAGCTGTGATCACGGGGTTGGACGCTGACACGCGCTACAATGTGAGAGTCGCTGCGTATACTCGGAAAGGAGATGGAATCCGGAGCAATCCCAGGGTCATTACGACCAAAGGAGCCGGTAGGTCGATTTGACAATTGCTGTGGAAATGATTACATCTAAAGAAATTATTATCACTTATGGGTGAAAGATTCCCGCCATGACATAAAACAATAACTCACTCACACTTACACATTTAAAGAAATCGACTATCGACAAAACGAAATTCTTGTTTTTGACAACAAAGAAATCCACGTTAAATTTCTCCGCCATGTTTTTTTTCAGTTCCTTCTCCCCCGAGGAATCTTCATGTTGACCTTATCCAGGAGGATCCTCCCAGGGTCAAGGTCACATGGCAGAGACCACGCGAGACGCACGGTCCGATTGAGAACTACAAGATCATCTGGGGCCGTATCGGCGAGCGCTACGAAGACAAGATTCTGCCGTCTGAGAAGTATTCCTTCGTGACATACTCGCTGGACAAAGGCACGACATACGAGTTCCGCGTCTCCGCTAAGAACGACGTGGATTACGGAGAACGGGCTGTGGAGAGCATCAAGACGCCTGACGGAGGTAAGAAATTAGCATTTTCTGCAGATCCGCTGATCTGTTTGTTGTAGCAAATGAGTGAAAAATTCCTGCAGCAAACTTGAAGCTGCCCGGCATCAATGTTCGCGGAAGTTACCTTTCTGATGCGATATTGATAGGATGCACTGACTGTAGAGTGGCAATGCAGTTATCATCCTTGGTCTTGT
>JAUTBV010068872.1:0-19682 GCA_032361325.1 Lepetodrilus fucensis
AGTGTGTGTGTGGATAGAGCTGGTGGGAGGTGGGAGGGGGAGGGGGTTTGTTGTCTACTGCATTAAAAAGGTTTAGTTTGTTGTTTCAATCAGATGAGAACTGACACTTGTCACTCACTCACTGCTGGACTCACTCCTTGACATCACACATTTAACTCACTCACAAATATATGCACATGCTTAATTGATAGTGTCATGAATAGCTGTAAAAACAATCGCTGAAGTGACATTGATCGTCAATCAATCACTGCCTCGCCCATCACGAACCAGCTCACTGCTGAAACACTACAAGACCAAAGACCAAACTGCTACTTCATTTTATCAGTCTTAGGAGTAGAGTGTGCTATTCCAAAGATAATCATGGAACATGTAAGTACACCTTAAAATGCATTTCATATTTAGATCAGTCTCGAGGGCCATTCGTCGGCTATGGGTGAGATATTCCTGCTGTAATGTAAAACATTAATTCAATCTACTTGAGGGTATGAATAGAATCTATTTCCCTGAAAATGCACTTCTAACCAGAAAACATCATGAAATGTGCTAACAGCTCTGATATGATTATAACGATCGGAACTCGCCTCCAGAACAACATTCATAGACACTTCTGTCTTTCTTTTCGTCTTGCATCTTCGCGTCTCGCATCTTCGCGCTGACCAGTGAGTAAGTACATTGTGCACCCAGCGTTCTGGCCGCAAACATTGATCTGTGGGGGAAACTCTTGATTGAGGAGGAAGTCATTGGTTTCTGATGTTTGATGTCTGACCTTTGCTGACCTCCCCGGACCTAAAGGTTATTTACAATAGGGCCAGATTGATCGCGAAGTGTGCCTCAGTTCTAGCACGTGCTTTCTACCCTGCGAGGTGATCGCTGGCTGACTGATTGTTCCGTGGTCGAGAATCCCGGAATGTTGTTCCAAGGAACGAGTCACTGTTTGTGTCTGCAGATTAATCGTTGGGTCTCACACATCTGATTTATGTGAATTAAGCACACAAAAATTATTGTTATTTTTTTTAACATCTGTGTTATTTGAGATATACAAAATCAGTGAATTCAGATACACTCATTACTTATTTCTTGTAAATCTTTATGAAGATAACTTTAAATATATATTTTTTTATTTACGGTAAGTTATTTGTGTTTTACTGTTAAATGGGTTGTTACAGACCCTCATCATATTAAACACTTCACTACAGACATCAATGAAATGCTGTTGAACAATAACCCTGATCTAACAGTGGTTAATTGAAGTTGACATGACTCTATTTAAGATAACAAAGGAGTGAGACTCGTCTAATTTAGACCAGCTTGTAAGACTCCATTAAGGAAATTCGTTCAAGTGTGACAGTAAGACAAAACACTCCATGCTGTCCTTACCGCAACCATCCAACTAATGCTCTACTCATCAATACTGACACCTTTGAAACATCATCTGTTGGCTTTGTTTATTAGCATCAGGTTCTCTTGATGCTTTACTGACTTGGACTATCTTGGAGAGTTCATGGAACAGACCTGTCATGGTATACTTGGTATACATGGTATAGACAGCATTGCCCTGTGAGTGATCACATAGCATAGACCTGAACTGTCATGCTTTATAGGTAACATTTGTCTTTTAGAGTTCATGTAGCACACATGTATTTTGCCATACTTTATAAGTAACATTTGCCTTTTAGAGTTCCTGTAGCACAAATGGGTCCTGCCATGTTTAATTCTTAACATTGGTCTTTTATTAGAGTTCACATAGTTTGGTAGCAGACTTAAGCTGCCATGCTTTATAGGTAACATTGGTCTTTTTGAATTCATGTAACATCCTTTCACCCATTTCCCAAAATCCTTTCACCCATTTCAGCAGTTATTCTGAATGTATTTGCGCTATAATAATGTGTATAATAATAACACGGACATGCCATTCCATATGCTTTATTTGTTTAATTAAATATATTTATTTCAGAGCAATTATTTTGATTGATGAACAAGCATAATTTATTTCTATTTCAATACTTACTCCAAGACAGACTTGAATAGTTCCTTCTCAATTCTCCAGATCATCCACTATTCAACTTACATTTTTTTGCCAGCAAAAATCTCAAACTTTTCACTTTGAATAAATGTATTGCCATAATAAAGAAATTTGTACATTCATCATTGAAACTCAATGCTTGTAGACAACATTGGTCTCAAGGACAACACACAATTAACATGGTTTGTTTTCCACGGTATCCGGGAACCGCCTTGAGCCAGTGCACTAGAATCCCATCTATTCCGCTCTCAGTCATCCTAGGCAATTAGTCAGACAATCATCAAGACTTGGAACTGTTGCAAGGACATGCTGTAGAAAGACGTGTAGATTTCCAGGAGATAAGACACCTCTTGCTTGAAGTATGCTCACAATTATGGCAGGTTACTCCAGACTGACTGAAATAAACATGGGTACTAGTAATTGATTAATGGTTGGATATGGACACAGAAGGAATTCTGTAATGAACGACTGATTGAAGGAAATTCACCAGAAAATGTATTTTGCTGGGAGAGTTGCGAGGCTTGGCGTTGTGCTATGGACTGGGTAATGTGTTGGGATGTAAAAAAGCAACATAGTTTTAGAACTGGTGTGGAAATTATGAGGATCATTAATTTCTTGACATTTTGTTGTTGACCCAGATGACTTAACAGACAATAAATTCAATTTTTCTGAAGATATTTTTTCTCTCTCTGTGGAATAAACATTTTAACCCTCTTCCTGCTGGATTAGGACAGAAACTGCACTTTAGGGTATTTCCAGTTGCCTTCAGCAAGGAGAGGGTTAAAGAAGAAATATTACTCATTCAGAACTTCTTTCAGAAGTATTGCAATTGATTTTTTTAAATGTAAGCTTTTTAGTATCGATGCTATCGCATAAGTGAAGATTTTAAGTTTTGCTGATTTGATAGAACAAAGAAAAATCATGATTTTCTGTGATGTAAAATCAGTGATGGATTTCATCTGTGAAATTCCAATCAGAGCAAGTTTAGTCTTAAAAATATTTACTTTCACCTTCAACAGTTCAAATTAGCAATTTCAAAGGATGTATCAGTGTTCCATGTGTTAAAGTTCATGAGATCATGGAGATCAGAGGATATATATATATATATGGAGATCAGAGGATAGACTTGCAGCAGTTCTAAATGTCTTCACAACATTCCATGCTGGCCATGTGGATCAGGTTTCGCTCACACTTGCTCCTAGTTCTCAGTTCTAGTCTGCTGTTTACTGTCGGTTTGTCAGCACCATGTCTGTTAACTCTGCTCTCTCTCTTCACCTGACATTGCCAGGTACATGTGCTGTAATTAGCTGGATCCAATTTCACAAACCAGTTTCATTCTTAGATTATCCTCCATGAGACTGCTCTTTCAAGGTTATCCAAGACTGGCATTATATACTTCAAATCTAATTTTTACCATAATAATATAAAGTATTAATCCAAAGAATCTCACCCTCTTAAGAACATTTTGAGAAGACTAGCTAGATTTATTTATCTAATTTTTATGTCTTTTTAAAGGTACACATTATTTAACATGATTTAATTTAAACATATTTTTTTATTAAATCATTTGTAGGATAACATTTTTGAAATTGTATCTAACCTTGCCCCTTTTCTTTCATACCATATGTAAAATTATAAAGCAAAACTTTTATTCTAAGACCAGCATGAGGGCCAAACACCTATGTTGCTTCTGTGTAACCATACCCCACAACTGGAAGTCAAAGATGGAAGGTTTTGGGGGTGGGTGGGTTTGCGCAATAGTGAAGGTGATGTCTTTTGTCAGCTGTTAATTGCTGCCATCATGACAGATACATAGAACATCCTACTGGGAGGCAAACCTTGGATGATTAGGTAATTAATGGTCTGAAAATAACACACAATCTGATATGTCAATTTACTTGCTAAAAAACAAATGAAATCTGAAGCCATGGGAAAACAGATTGTTCAGAATATCGTAATATACGAAACCACATAAGCTTTATAAGATTGAAGCAGTATGTAGCTTTTCTGGAAATAACCCGTACCCTATTTCCTTCATTTTAATTGAGAAACAAAAATACTTTATTGTTTTTTGTTGTTGTCTTTGTACAATGTGCTCTTGCTATAATTACCTTCAATGCTCAGAGTATGTGGATAAACTACAGAGTTGGGCTTGGGTTCCATTTTACTAAATAATAATAAAATAATAATTTATTACATTTAAAAAATAAATATTACTGCTATAACACCATTCCCTCTAGCAGAAATGCAACAGCAACTATAGATAAATATGGTCGAATGAAAAATCAAGATAAATTGCAAGAAATCACGGTACTACGCCATTTTAATTCAATGTTATTTTCCAATTATTTTTGCAATGGTGGAAAAAGCCAGTAAAACTGCACCCACCAGACTGGATGAACATGATTTCCATGAAATATTGATATTAACAAGTCTGGCAGCAGATGGAGGATTGGTTTATTCTGGCCGTAATCTAAAGCTATCTCACGAATGACTTGTCTTGTGCTTCCTATATCAGTTTATGGCTCGTAACTGCGGATGGTAGTTGTGTGTGAAGTACATATTTGACTTACTGTTAGTGATTGATGAATGTGAAGTGGAAACTTATTTCATAGATGGACTCACAAATCCACAACTTATTTTATAGATGGACTCACAAATCCACAACTTATTTCATAGATGGACTCACAAATCCACAACTTATTTCATAGATAACACTCACAAATCCACAACTTATTTCATAGATGGACTCACAAATCCACAACTTATTTCATAGATACACTCACAAATCCATAACTTATTCCACAACTTATTTGATTTTTTTAAACCATAAAAATGAACATAGCAGACTAGCAGCACTGACAAATCCACATTAACAATCCACAGCTTCTGAGCATTATACTACTTGTTGAACATGCCTGTTGCCTTCTTAACCTTATTAACATTTAAAACACCACTTGTTATTTCAATAACCTCCTTACAATATGCCCTTCTTGTTACTTTCCTTTTCATGGTTGAATTTATGTGTTTTTGAGCTATGCAAATATTTACCTCGTAATTCCTTAGCATCTCCACGAAGAAATTACATCGTTTTTTTATTTCTCCTCCATCACCAAGCGGCATGTTGTCGAACCTTCCCTTTGATGCTGCGTTTTTTGTATCAGTCAATTTGATCTACTTAGTCTCGACCCCTGTAATTAACCACAAACCCATGCGTAATTTAAAATTTTCTGGGTTGGGAAACCCACCGGGCGTCAATATGACACCAAGGCAAGTCAGATCCAGCTGTCCGGAATCCGTACCGGAAACTGATTCCACTGGAAATGGACAGGGTTAATCATGTGATGGGAGCCGGACATCAATCACACACACCCCTACTCCATGTCAATTTCCCTCGGACATGGGAGATGACTCATGACAGGCGAGATTGGCTGGATTCTGGAAATTTATAGCCTTCCATCTCACGTGCATCTCCTTGGTGCAGAGGAATGCAACAGGGGAGTTAACTCTCACATAATGATACATACAGCCAGTGCGTGAATCACCAAGTTTAATCTCGACCTCCTATCCCCTGAGTTTTGTATCTTTGCAGTTTTTCTCAATTTCATTTTAACGCACATATTTGAACTCCATCGCATACATCGTTGTTTTATGAAATATAATTTCTCGTTCGTGTGATTTACGATTGGTTCATTTGAAAGCCTCATTTCTGGGATGTAATTAATTGAATAGTCTGTGTCCATATTGGGGCATAAATAACATTTATGCTGCCACATGTTTTCATATGAGACAGATACTGGATCTCTGAGAGCAAGTGTTTATTGCTTCTGTTCACCAAATAACCCTATTCCATTAATTCCTGTAATGAATTGCCACATCTCGGCTGTTATTTCAATCTATAAATGTTAGTCGGTTAGATGAGAAGACATGAATACTTTATGAAATATGTTCAAAACCAAAATTTGTTTCATAATGAAATGCAATAAATTCAAAGAAAAGCTCAAATATTGAATTTTATCCAACATCTGTACATGCTCATTGGGTTTGATTGGGTTGGGGTGGATTTGGTTGGGTTTGATTAGGTTGGGGTGGATTTGGTTGGGTTGGGTTAATTTTGTTGGGTTAGAGTTGGATAGAGTTAACCGGCTGAGATAGTTGTCAAAGTGTAATTACCAAAATGTCAGCACATCTCTACTTTCACCCAATCATAGATATAGATTGGGTGCGGTGGGGTGGAATTGGGTGGCGTGAGGTTGGGTGGAGTGGGAAAAGGATAGTTAACTGGTCGAGGTAGTCATCAAAGTTTAATTACCAAAATGTCAGTTCATGTCTACTTTCTCGCTCAATCGCAGATACGTTTCCTTGCTGTATCTTCTTCCTGAGGCTATTTGGCGATTTGGTCAGCGTAAACAGCCTGATTGAAGCCAACGCATTCTGCAGAGTGTCAGATAAACACACAGAGCACTGATTACGCATGGAGCTGAGATGAGATACTAAAAAAACACCAACCTGACCGAAGTCCTGGCTGGCAGGAAATAGTTGCCAGATCTAGCAGAGTTAATTTGTTCAGAAGCTTAACCTGTCCTCATGTAGGATAACAGCACAGACCTACCACTGAACAGCCCCTGTAATAGCGGGCCCACCACCATTGCAAATTGGTGGGTGAAAATTACAAGCCTTGGTTAATGTTATAAAATGCAATAAAATGTTTAACATGAACTTATACCTACAATTTCTCATATTTTGATAATGATAATAAATGGAGCTGTGTGCATGTCTGGCTAGCAATGTTAACTGTTTTTCTTATGGTGGCAACCCAAAATGCCCTATAGGGAAACAATTATCATTAATTCAGCATAAGTAATTCCGAGAATGTTTGTGCACTACAACTATGCAATGTCTCGGTATTGGCTTAATGTATATGCACTCAAGTTACACGATTATGCAATGTGATGGATATTTCGCTGTCAGTACATATATTTACAACCTTGTTTATGTCCGTCCACTTGGTTATATCTGACCACTCAATTTGCTTTCAACAAGGAAAGAGTTAACTGAAAGAAGTCCTATATTTATTTTTAATTTTAAAGAAAGCCACTTGCAGAAAAATATTCACTTTTTTCTCTCCAACCTGTAGACAACAGAGCCTCAGTGAAATCGATAAAAGTATTTTATTCTTCAGTTTGTAGTCATTGAAGATTCCGGGTAAATATTCATCTTCCAGCTGATAAAAGATGCAATTACATTGCCATTGTATATGTTTGATATGCATGTTAGGGGATGAAATGGCATTCCATCGCCACGAGGAGATGGTGTTTGTGCAAGATGATGGAACAGAGATACTTACGCAGAAACTGTTGACACAAAGGAACGGCATGGATTAATATCTCGTTTTCATGTCTGAATATCATAAAAGACAAGCCTCATGTAATGTTTACCTTCCTCCATGGAATAGCCTTTTGATATACTTTGATACTGAATAACTGAATGGAATATGAAATTGACCGGATTTCATGACTGACTTAAAGGTTCGTTTTGCAGTTTCTTTTTCATATCGGGTAACATTTTTAAAGGATAAATGTGGTGGTAAGGGTTTTCTTTCTGGTGAAATTGATGTGTGTGTGTATGACTTGTTGAAATGTCCACCTATACTGGTGGTCATCAATATCGGTCATGTCCGTCAATCTCACTATCAGGTCACCTCGATATTGGTGAAAAACATCTCGTTGAAACACATCTCGGTGAAAAACTGCAGAACACTTCGTAAAAAAAAAGAGGAGAGACTCACTGATTCATTCACTCACTCAATCAATCATTCAATCACTCACTTACTCATAGTTCCGTGTCTTGAGAGTTTTCTGACTTTGCGAAATCAACCACCTATCAATTTCAGTATTGAAGAGAAAATCTTGACCTTTTTTCTCTCCATAAAACGTGTCGGGAAGGCTTCGGTAATTTGACAGGATTAGCAGGGGGAACACCGATACTTTGCTATGTTCACGTCATGTTTTTAACTAAGGCAATGATCAAATGACATTGATACGCGTTTATCTCCGTGTAATTGATGATCTGTAGAAATGAAGACCGCTGCATGCGGCTAACTGGACGAGGCGTGATCTGTCAAAACATCAGACTTCACTGATAAGAACATTTTTGTAAGTGCTAATGACGTTCTGTACTTTGTACCAACATCGTGACAGAACACTGCGTATGTTTACTAATGTTCTGGATTTGTTCTGCTTGGATGGGTGCTGTTTAAGTCTGTTGATTGTTAGTTACACACTCCATGAATAAGATTGATTTATTCTTTCAAGTTGCTCACGAAAAGGTTAGCATTTGGACTACTGCATGCAGTTTATATTTAGTATTGTTAGTACAGAGAAAGGTTTCCTGAGGTTGTTGATTAATATAGGTTCTGTTTGTGAGTATGTTTTTACAAAGATATCTTTCAAGTTGTAATTTACAGAATGGTAAAAAAAGGTAGAATAATTGAATGTTTTCGTCGACAATAAAAAAACCCATATATTTTCAAGATATCTGTATGATTAATACTCTTTTTATTTTCACAGAATCAACTATTAATCTTGTTTTATTAATGTTGGCTTCAAGTTAATTACTGACTATTTTAATGAACGTTTCATTTCAGTACTACTCAATAGTATAGGTATGATGTTTCCAGTCATGGTTTTCAGTCAAAATAATAGTAACATTGATTTTGCAACCATTGGATGGAGGCAAACTCAAAATCTTAGTTCCTGCAGTTGAACACAGTATCCACTCTCCCATCCCATACTGAATGGATAACATCTCTCTACATATTGTAATGGTAGAGATATAGCTGTGGTAAATGTGCTGTTCATTCTAGATATAATGTTTTTCGGATGTGAAATCGCTGATTTATTTGGAGGGGAACCTGAGTTTAAAAGTGCCATGACCAGCCACTGTGATTCCAGAAGCAAGAACAAATTATTTGAAACTTACCTGTAACATTTATTAGTGTTAATATTAGAAAAGAATATATGAATAAATTATTTCTTTACATCTTTCACCTATACTCAATGACTAAGTATAATGTAATTATAATATAATTACTAATTAGACATGCAAGATATTAAAACAAGCATGAAAAACCATGCTAAAACATTAAGGGGAAAATATAAGTGGAGACGTAGAACATTGATGGCAAGAAAAGAAGAAACATACATAAGCTATTAGTCATATATTTTTTATCATTGTGCAAATAAAAAAAAGTAATTCATTAACCCTCTCTATAGCAAATTAAACCATTAATACCCTGACCTATAGATTGTGATGAAGGTAGCAGTGAAATGGTTAACCCTTCAGATAGAGTTTGACCAAATGTGTTGTTGCCCGACAATCTCCACAGTATGCAAGCTATTATCTATTCATAAGCACTCACACATGTTTTACTATTAATAACACTTTCGTCAGGTTGGCAGCGACCAAACATGTTATTGTCAATAACAAACAAAATGTACACAAATGCCTGGGAGAGACAAATTGATGGATATTGAAATATACGTTGTATGTAGTGTGGATTGCAGTGTGTTTGTTAATATCAGTTGTATGACTTGGTCCAGGCATATTATCGATATTAATCATAAGACTGATACATGGTAAGGAAGCTTCTGATTTAGTTCGACCAGGTGTGTGATAATGAGGCGATAATTGCAATCAATCAGCTTCCTGAAGAAGGTGCGCCTCATCCCGAGGTGGAATATAGTTTGAGGTGGTCAGGGGTGATGATGTGGATGGCGACTTCAAAGATAACAGCATATGGTAAAGATAATTAGAAATATTGGCTATGAATGAATAGCATACATAATATAAGCACCAATAGTTGTCAGGATTGTCTTATTACAGCTATGGGTCACCTATGGGTGAAATATTCCCGCCCGTGACGTAAAACAATAATACACACTTATTACAGCAAATGATACAGCAGTAAGTGAGTTGTTTTACGTTGCAGCGGAAATCTTTCACAGTAATCAGGTAATGTGTACTACCTGTGGTGAATTATAGCTATATTATGATATTATATTAATATAAAGTTGTTGTAGTTGTTGAATTTATAATGCTGATGTCATATCCTATGGATCAGTCTAATTACTTTATGAAACAGCCGAGTCTTAAGTTGACATGTATACTGAAATGTGCATAAAATAAGTACATTTTAAAGTGCTCAACCTTTTTCTTACTCAAATTTCATTTTGAATCTGGTAATTGAAAATACACTCAGAATAGTTCACCTTTTTCTCTCTAAAGCTATTTATCATTTTATATATAGCCTTCCTTTGTATTCCTTTAATTCTAAACTACCTTCAGATTTGAAAAACAAATTTTGATAAAGAACAGCCGAGGAGGGGAGCCCATCATCTCAGTTGTACTTTGTTCAAGTGAAGTCAAGTATAAAATCCAGTCGGAATTAGTGTCACATTAACTCTTCTTCAAATTTATATTGCTGGTGCCGACCTTCAAACAATGAAAACCTAATTACAAGAAATAATATTGTCTTTATATGAGTATGATGTCATGCTAATGTTGCTATTAATCATGGACTAATTTTAAATAATTCAGTAACTTTTAATACCATTGCTCATTCAGAGGTCAGCATGTCACAATCCTTTGTTCTGGTTAGGGTTGACATCAAGGTGGCATCTTTCAAGTAGCTTGTGGCATCTTTGTTTTAAAGTGTCAGAAATACGATAAAACTGGAAAAATTGACACTTAATGAGTAAAATGTTATTACATTGTGTTAATTTTATTTAAATCGAATTTTCAATTTCTCACGATTTTCCTGTATGGGATTTCAGTCAATGGCTGAGCTTGTGAGGATCACAGCTGGGGAATTCATTACAACTTCCTGAATCAATTTATTCCGTATTTACACAAATTAATATTTTTAATGCATTACTATTTGCATGAATTTCTATGCTGTTTTAAGTTACAGTCATGCAAGACTCAAATTCAGTTTGATGTCATTCAGAGGAGTAATTTACGAATGTCAAATATTAGTCTGTGCTAAATAATTTTTACGTGTAACTAGGGTACTTATCATTTCCTTTGTTGAGTTGTTAATTGTCTTTTCCTTTGTTATGATCACAGTCTAGCTAGCGGATATTTTCCCAATCTTACTCGGGTTATTCATCGTTAGACATCGTACATCGGATCCTGCATCCAAATAGGCTGTGAATGTCTGGAAAGTCAAACAAAAGAATCGATGGATATGAAACATTTCAATACGTCTTTGTGTGACATTTCTTTCAGACCAATTTGAGGCTCTGTTGAACCTTTTTATTCATTAACCCCCAGTCTGTGACACCAACAGTGAGCTGCCAGCATGATTGGCCTAAGTTGAACTCGCCCCCCACCTCCCTCCACCCCCCTAATTCTCAATCCCCAATCTCTAAATCCCTTTAAAAAAATGCAAAATAGCTTTAAAATGTGTTTCCATGACTGAGTGTGTGTTTGTAGACTTCTAGACCTGGAGACAAAAAGTCGAGCAGTTTGATTTCTGGTGTCTGCCATTGTTGCATATTAGTGTCCAGTTGTGACCAGTGGATGTAGTGATGTATGGTTGTGTCCTGCATGTGTATTTTCTAAACTGGACTTTAACACAGTACCGATGATGCCCTTCTTGTCATAAGAAAACAATTTATCCATCTAAGGTACAGATTTATATTTTTCACATGTTTGTATTCTTGCAGATATTTGCAGTTATATTGTAGGTTGCCTGATTATTTTTGAAAATAATATTTGTGTAATATATCTTGGTATTGTTTGGGATACTTCTATGGTTCACATGGATGCTTAATTCATTCATTCATTTGTTCTTTGATTCATTCATTTTCAGTCATTATTTTTTCCCCATGTATTTCTTAATTCATTCATTCCATCATTCATTTTCTTATTAATTCTTTGCCAGTCATCTATTTTGTTTGTTCATGCATACTTTCCATTGATTTGAGTAATCAATAATTCAGTTATTCATTCATTTATTTGATCACTCATTCATTTATTCATGATAAATTTTTGTCCCAGTCTCAGTTAACCATGACATAAAGAAAAAGTTTGTATTCTTCTCGACAGCTGATAACCAGTTTAGTCCCTTGCACCATCTGTTCGCCTTCAATCACATCTATCAGACAGAACCCAGTCCCTCTACAGAACTGCCTTGTGCAATTAATACTGGAAACATTCCATTGCAAAACCATTCTCACTGCTTCCAGTGCAAAAGAACATGCAAGAGTCAGAGATTTATTTCCTTTGGTTTCTGGAAGTCATTAAGGAGGTTTGTTTTCATGTATTCCTCGTGGTAGAACTTGTCAAATGTGTCGTGCATGTTTCTTGTTTTGAACCAGTTGATTGTCATAGTTATTTTTCAATTTACTTTCTCCATGCTGATTTAATCAAAAACACATCCATGTAGGGCAAGTCTGATTGTCTGCTATGGTTGTAAGGTTAATTAACCTTGTGTGTGGATGTGTTTTCTTTCATTTTCAAGGCCAAAGTCGCTCAGAACGATACTTGATTTGTTGTGTGCAGAAACTAGATTTACTGTGTCTAAGAATAGAATAGCACTGAAGTGTTGTAATGTTATAATGAGTATTTAATGCTGACATACCCAGAATATATTTGGAAAGAGTAGTTTCTTGTTATGTTTGTTCAAGTTGCATGTGCTATTGGCATCATTCTGCAAACAAAATTATTAAAGTCCATTTCAATTAAATGATTGTAAAAACAAGTAGTAATTATACATGATTTGGTATCTATTTCATTTATTTGTTCATTAAGTAAACATGATCCAAATTATTTTTATTTCAATAGATTTTTAAAAGTAAGCTGGATAGTGTTAACATAGAACATCTATATTAATTTTGTCATATTTCATATATAATGTATATGGATTTATAATGTTTAAATCTATGGTAATCTTTAGCAGTATTGCTTCAAAACATATTTCAAAGCACAATTTCTTTACATTATCAACATTTAGAACTGGCAAGTAATAAACAATGAAACCTGAACCATTTCAAACATATGTTCATACAAGACAATCCACCATCTTGACATCTATATGCATGTAATGGATCTTTTAACGTTAAAGTTTACACCTCAAATCGCTGCTCATTGCAAAGAGAATCCATTAGATGAAAAAGGTGGAATTCTTCTCACATTACACCTAGACATCTCTTGCACAAGATGTATTACACTTTAGGACAATCAGCGTTAAGGACAGAGTTATACATGTGTGTTAACCTCCAGGAAAACTGTACTGAACGTAACACAACCGCATCACAACCTTGCCACGGCTGCTTTTAGAAATGCCACCTTTTGTATAAAAAATCCCCCCACCCCCAACTCTCCCCCCTGGAACCTAGGTGTTAGGATATGTCACTCGGCTGCTCCCCGACCTATTGCATGTACTTATCCATGTGGGGAAAGCTTGTTAACCAGTCATATAAGCCTGTAAGTCCCCTGCGGAATAATGTGGACGAGAGAGAAAATGGGAATTTAAAGATAAAGAGAATTGAGGTCTTTTTGGTCCTGTGAATACAATCTGAATAAAGATCGGAGGACAAATAGAATTTGCATTGGGGAGTGGAGGGGATCTGACATGAGAGAAACCACTGCAATTGTATTGTCCTGTGATGAGAGGATGGATTGTGTCGAGGAATACTTGTGTTGAGATAGAGGAATACTTGTGTCGAGATACGGTTAACCCTATATCTGTCAACAGAGGAGGGTTCTTGTTGTAATTTTAACTCTCCAAGTGTTTCATTCATGTAGTGTGTAGTAGTACTGCTTATTTGATTTCATCTAGTGATCTTTACGAGGATGAGCAGTGTTGTTGGTAGTTAGTATACAAAGTTAAGTTAACGTAACCAAATAGTTTTGCAGTTTTGCATTGTGTTATCTATACATGATTATCACATTGCAAAGCATCAACCATCGAAAAATATGTTTTCATCCTGGTTTGAAATCTTGTGTGGAAGATAAACTATGTTTTCATATCAGTTTGAAATCCTACGTGAAACATAAACTATGTTGTGAAATATATCTCTGCTTGTTTTAGATTCTATTTCAAAATGTGATGTTTTAACAACTTTTCCATGTGGCCATATGGCCATGTCATCAATTTCCGTCACAAATGAACAACAAAGGGAGATAAGTAACACTGGGAAAAATCTCAGATTTATCATGACGGAAATCCTCAGACAGACATAATGATTTTAGAAAGAAAGGAGAGAAAAAACTTACAGAAATACCATTTACAAGAAAGCCTGTACTTTAGTTTTTTAAAAATCTTCTTTCCCAGTTTGTTTCTTGATAAGCTAGAATACGATTGATCTACTCATAGTTTGCCGAGGAATGTAAATGGAAAATTTAATGGATTTGAAAAATTAGCTTCGGCCAGCAGTCTGAAAATGTCATGATGGGAGACTGTAAGAAAAAGCTGATACTTCCGTGATTCAGGTAGCGATAGGACAAGACATGGACAGACGTTAATCACGTGCACACAAAAGAGAACAAAAATTGTGATGATTTTGCCATCTGGTGTTTCCGTGTTTTGCACAGACACATAGGCAAGAGTCCATGTTGGTTCTCGTAGATTCTGAGTTTTCCTGGGTCCGTATTAATTCAACTGTTTAACTGCCAGCTGAGATACTAGTTGCAGATAGCATTATCCGAGCGTTTTCTGAATGTATGGTAATCTTGAGAAATGAGGTGCAAGTGAATAGAAGTAATTTGGAATGTCTTGTATATCAAAGAAAAATAAGGTTCTTGCTAGGTATTCAAATGATTTGTGAATGCAGTTTGATGTGCAACATTTCAAGGTTATTATGTTCTGATCTAATGCAGTGAAAGAATGAGTTTGAATGTCACAGTTATTCGCATCCATATTAGTTATCTGAATATATACATACTTTCGCCCTCCTGAGATGATGGATAGTCTACCATATGCAAGTGAATTAACAATTAAAATTCTTTTTTTTTTTATAATTTAGATTCCAGAATGTAATACTATTTTTTTAGTTTCAGCAATGAACATCTGATTCTTATTTTGAAAAACTTCCCATTCATCAATGTCATACTTATGAGATTTCCTTTTTATGTCTTTCCAGATGAGAGTCCTCAATGTTGTCAGTGTGGGCTGAACTGGGGAATTCTCAGGACGACTCTGGGATTACAACGAAGCAAAAAGATGCACCAGATGACAAGCCACCCACAGAGACCATCAGCATCATGAGACGCAGTCGGAGGTTGTGGCTGGTAGGACTGCCGCTCACGGTGTTCTTCTACATCGTCATCTACTGCAACAGTGCCATCTGGGAGACGCTGAACATCAACACGCACCCGCTGGACAACATCATCACGGGTAGTGGGTTCAGGAAGCTTCTGGAGGAACGTGCCCGGCTGGCGGTGAAGTTGCACCCTGGGGTTAAGCAGCAACGGCTACCTCACTGCATCATCATCGGCGTACGGAAATGCGGAACGCGGGCATTACTGGAGTTCCTGGATTTACATCCCGACGTGGAATCCGCCCAAGAGGAGGTGCATTTCTTCGATGACAACGGGAACTACCAACAAGGGTTGGAATGGTACTTGAGTAGGATGCCGTTTACCTACAGTAATCAGTTGACCGTTGAGAAAACTCCTCGGTACTTTATAGACTCATACGTGCCGGAACGGATCAAGAAGCTGAACAGCTCAGTCAAACTGGTGGTCATTCTGAGGAATCCGACGACACGCGTGATATCGGATTACACGCAGATTTACTACAACAAGCTGGCAAGGAACGAGACCCACGAGGACTTCGAGAAGCTTGTGCTGGATCCGTTCACCGGGGAAATTAACGTTCATTTCCGCGCGATACAGATCAGTATATACCATCAGTTCTTCCCTACATGGTACGCCAGCTTCCCTAAGGACCAGATTCATATCGTGGATGGGGATAACCTTATAGTAGACCCTGTGTCAGAAATCGCCAAAGTGGAAGAGTTTCTAGGAATCGAGAGGAGGATTACGTACCAAACACTTTACTTTAATGAAACCCGTGGGTTCTACTGCATGAAGGTGAACAAGACGATGGAAAGGTGTTTAGGTGCTAGCAAAGGAAGGAAACATGTAGAAATGGAACCATCTGTGATTAAGAAAATGAACAAGTTTTTTCGGCCTCACAATGAACGGCTTTTCCGGATTTTAAAAAGACAGTTTAACTGGAGCTAGTTGACGTGGTGTTTGGTGTTTTCTCTCAAACTTTGGAGACATATGTATGTGTGAATGTTTTATGTTTTGACATGAAAATATGTGGATCACTTCCTTACCTCTGGACCTAGTGCTATATCTCGCATAATATATAACCTGGACTGAGCATTTACATTGTAGAGACTCGACATCTGACGTCACTTAACATCTGGCATCACTTAACATCTCAAGTCACTCAACATCTGGCGTCACAGAAGTCATTGTCTGATGACATACATCAGATCTTGATTTCTCCTTAGCATATTGACAGACAAATTCTGCCTTGCAAATTAATTTACAAAATAAGAATCTGAAATATTCTTAAGACGATGTCACAAAATTTGTGTGAAATATATTTGTGTCTTACGTGGATATATTGTTCCACAAAAATGTGGTCAAGCAGAATGACAGTAACACAGACCAATATAAAACTGTTTCCTGTTTCACGTCATGACAGTGACGTGTCTTTGAATACGAGTTGTTTTTCCAAGGCAATATATGTGCCGAGGATTTGAATAATTTGTTTCGCTTCCTCTGCAACATTAGAATTCTCAGAGTACCAGTAGTTTTAGTGAAGATATTTATAACGTGGCCAACCAAAGACATTCAAAGTGCTCAAATATCTATTATTATATTGTAATCTATCAGAGTATAATATTATATGTTCATGTTGTTTGGGATGTTGAAAATTGTCGTTTCTGTGAAGGAAGTTAATGAATGTTGATGAATGTGTCTTTAAGGTCAAAATGTGTTCTAGAATGAAAGTGGATTCAGGATAGATATTGCTATTTATTTTAAGACAAACTAGTCACAACGTTTATTGAACTATGTTTCAGTACAAGCAAATGTTAGTATATATCACCTATGCATTATTGTACCAAACAGTATCATAGGATGTTTCTTAGACATTTCTGTAAAAATAGGGTAAAACTAATATGTCACCAGCATTTATTTTAATGCCATCAAACTATGCCATCAACTGCATTTCTGTATCAGTCAACCAAGATCAAATTGTGTCACTGCAATTTTGCATTGTATAGAATCAACCTCAAATTTATTTATTTTTACTGTGACATCCCATACCAGTATATACCAGAAAAGTGAATTATTCAAACATCATCAACATTTAGTTAATATTACATTTATGCAATATTATTGAATTTTAGAATATTTACTAAAATAATTTAATAAAATAAGTTTCAATTTCAGTTGATCAAAAGAAAAGTGGAATCTAATTTAATGTTCTGATGCAAAATAATGTGATGCCCTTTCTATACTAAACTTTAATATTATTATATAAAGATATTAGCCCAACAATATTGGATATTCTGTACAGAGAAATATTAATTAATTAATATGGCATATTGAGTTGAATCTTTGAAGTTCATGATTAATTCACAAGAAGGGAATATATTTATAGCCTAAATGCGGGTGTCTCGAAAGCTTGCAATCTTTCACAGTTATGCATTATGATTGGCAGTGGAGCATTATGATTGGCAGTAGGGTAGGAGGAACTGATTACCAGTCAAACATTGAGATCTGTACGTGCTGAAATGATGATTACAACTCTAGAGGTAATGTTTGTTTAGTTACCCGACGCTGTCAAAGTTAATATAAAAGTGGGGCAGTGAGTGCGAGATGGATATAAAGCTACCAGCCACTGGTGGCACCATTTGTCCTCAATGGCAAGTAACTTGTCTGCATTGTGTTTCAAGACAATCTATATTGACTCGTTATTACCAGATATTTATCAGTTGGATTTTTTAAAAGAGATGCATTACCTCTCGAAATATTGTGAAATTCAACTGGTTGTTTGAACAGTTTGAATTTTCATTTATGTAATGTTGACGTTTCTGTGTTAAATGAGGTTTTGCAAAGCTTTTGAAATTTGATATTTTATGTGTACTTCAAACAGAATGAATATGAAGTAATGATTATTATCTATTTGTAAAGAGCGTGTTTGTTCCTCTTCGCATCTTGCATTACAATACTCTTGAACCTGCTCCCTGCTGGACAGCCCTTGGCATATCTGGTTGCCTTCACCATGGAGAGGGTTAACCTGCTCACTGCCGTGGTACAATGAAAAAATAGTGATTATTATTTACCCAATAAGAAAAACAGAATTTTCAATTCTGTGTTTTGCTCTACTTGAAACAAATTGTGATAAAATTTGAGACAGCATGCATTGAATTTTTACTAGTATTTCAAATAGTTTTGAAATTTAACAGCTGGTTTTAGGATCAGTGGTTACTTTTGGTTATCAAGATAACTTTATATAGAAGTTCTGGTGTCAAAGTGTATGTGTCTCGAAACACTTGGACTTGAATTTGTCTTGTCCATTTCATAATATTGGCTTTGTGTCAACATAATATTTAATGACTTCCTATCATATTCTTCCTGTTTTATTATTTGTAAACCATGACATTGGTTCATATTGTACGTACATCTCAGTGGAACGACATCCATAATTTCTAGTCTACATCTCGATCATCCATGTCACATATCGTCCATACCGCTGTACATAGAAATCTTCTGTAGGGACGCGATGCAATCGTCTGGTGTACATATATACTGGTATCTGTGAAACAGCTGATTGTTTCAGTAAAAATATTGATCATAAACATAATATGAAATAAACATATTGATGCTGATGTTGTCATGTGGTTTGTTTTTTTCCCCTTCATCCCCCAAATGGCCAAAATCAACATTGCATGATCAAAATAATAAAATATTCAACGTGGATGAGTACTATAACTGTTGTTGTGGATTCGTCGTGCATCAAGTAGTATTTCAAACATTATGAACATAAGGATAATACCGTATATACAATATTTGCTGCTTTTGCTGGCAGTCTGAATTTTGCAATTACTAGTACATCATCTGCCATATTCCATCATGATTTGAATTTATATATGTGAGACAGTGTCAAGGTTAATACAAATATTTATTAACACAAATTTGCATTTGGCGTTACGGTATGTAACGCACAACGTTGAAGGAAGTAGCCCGATGGGGTAATTCCTGAAACGGAGTGCATTACACGCCCCGAGGGCCGTGTGTTAACTGTCATATATCACGATAAGAATATACAAATAAACGTTGTATACACATTTTAATATGAATATAATTACCGGTATATGTAAGGAATTTTACGAGCGATTCATTCCGTATGCCGACCGTATTGAACAGCTATAAAACTTTAGGTTGAACTTTCGTCGGCCTGGTGGCCTAATTGACTAGAATGCAAGAAATGCGAGAGTTCCAGGGTTCAAATCCCGGCAATCAAATTTGACTTTACAGACTTTGAATACTTTGAAATAATGTTTGAAACAAACAGCAAACATACGTTCATGCGTTATTACATTTGCCCCCGTTAATAACACACGGT
>JAUTBV010068983.1:0-19681 GCA_032361325.1 Lepetodrilus fucensis
AGCAGTTCTCAGCAATGTTTTACGTAGGAGAGCAGTTCTCAGCAATGTTTTACGTAGGAGAGCAGTTCTCAGCAATGTTTTATGTAGGAGAGCAGTTCTCAGCAATGCTTTACGTAGGACAGCAGTTCTCAGCAATGTTTTACGTAGGAAAGCAGTTCTCAGCAATGCTTTACGTAGGAGAGCAGTTCTCAGTAATGCTTTACGTAGGAGAGCAGTTCTCAGCAATGTTTTACGTAGGAGAGCAGTTCTCAGCAATGCTTTACGTAGGAGAGCAGTTCTCAGCAATGCTTTACGTAGGAGAGCGGTTCACAGTAATATGTTTTATATAGGAGAGCAGTTCTCAGCAACGCTTTACGTAGGAGACCGGTTCGCAGCAATGTGTTACTTAGGAGAACACACATTGCAGTTAGTAGAGGTATTTTGAAGTTCAAAGTGATTGTGGCCAAAATAACCTACGAATGTAGTCAATATTACAGGAACCGTATTCTCGAAACTTCGTAAGTCCTAAGAAGTTCGTAAGTACTAAGAATATCGTAAGTACTAAGAATCTGTCAAACTGTTTTTCTGGTGATGTCAATTTTACATAGATCCTTTTTGACTAAGGGCCCGAGATTACGAAACTGAGTATGCAGTGAGTCTAGGTTTATGACGTCACATGACGTTTTATGAACAAAGTTGAGTATGCAATCGTACTCAGAAAAGTTTCGTAATCTCAAGCCAAGGTCTTCAAGTTTCAAGAATACCGACCTAGGAGAACCATTGGTGCCGAGACGATGTCAGTCACACATGGCAACTTACAAGTACATCTCAACATGTTCAACATGTAGTGTAGGACATTCTAGATTATTGTGAAGAAATGTAGACTTAATTTTACATTCAATAATAATTATTTAAGAAATAAACTGTTATGAAAAAGTTCATATACGATGACTGAAATGTAGGAATCTCTAATTAAGTTAAATAGTATTATAATATTATTTACATTGTTTTTCGTGCTGAAATATTATTTAAGCTGGCATCCGGGCAATGTGTGAACGCCATTTCTATTTGTATGTGTATAGACTGTGTTCTATGAGTCACTGCTGGCAGCCATTGGTAGATGTCATCCCAACATTTTTACTTGACTATTGTCTATCGAATATGTAAAGGAAAACCACTAAATCTATCATCATGCTTCCTATTATTGTAGAAATGTAGAAGACATGTATCCCCACACATTATCTAAACTTGTCACAATACTGAAAAATCTAGATATAATTTTACTAACCTTTTCAGTGAGCCTACGTTCACGATTTTTAGGATGGCGGATGTTTCTTCTGTTGTTGTGTTTTTCTGTTGAAACTATCCACGATACAGTTGGTCATCGAAGTATAATGAATCCCTCTAGATTCCAATAAACCTTGTTTCGGTATTCCCTTGTTTTAAAACCCTGGTTTCAATCCTCCCGCGCAAACGGGTCACATTCGACCACCAACGATGGACTTCTTCCCAGGACTGACGCCGACCCAGGATGAAGTAGGTCAAGGATATTATCATCCTCGAAACTCGGAGCTTCCTGTCTCCTCAACATGCGTCAAATGACGTCTGTTTGTTAGAGACGCATATTGGCCTGTGTTTCGAGGATGGGATGTCCTGTAGGGATGTCCCGTACTGTCATGACTACTATTGCGGTGTACTATTCACCAAACAACTATTCGCACTCACTGTTATGGCATGTCGTATGAAAGCTGGTGTTATCCAAGCATGTACCCCACACAAAAAACCCTGGATTACTCAAATAATGTTGAAAACTGTATAGGAAAAATAGCTTTCATTAATATCTTGCATACAAATAATTAACTGCTAATGCTAGTAGTAGTAGTAGTAGTAGTAGTAATAGTAGTAGTAGTAGTAGTAGTGGTGGTGGTGGTGGTGGTGGTGGTGGTGGTAGTAGTAGTAGTAGTAGTAGTAGTAGTAGTAGTAATAGTAGTAGTAGTAGTAGTAGTAATAGTAGTAATAGTAGTAGGTGTTATTATTATTAGTAATAGTAATAGTATTATTGTCAGATTAATTAAAGGTACACTTGCAGGTTTTTTATTAACATTTAACGCATACGCTGTCTATTCTGATATTGTTAATTTAAGAAACATATATATTACTATATACCTCATAATATGTCTGTTTGTTTGTTGTTATTTTTGTTACGTCCTACTATTACACCCTATAGTTGTAATCAACGTGATACCTGGTGTAATCCGGTCCCATATATTTAATGTATGGTTCCTATTCGTCCTGTGTTTTGTCGACACCATGCACTACCAACGAAACAAGAAATCAAGGTACCAGTCGGACTAAGCCTGGCAGAAACGTAACGGTGCGACCGTTACCTAGCAACCACTGCTGCATGGACGCCAGACGTCCCCCTTTCCAAGACAACGACTATCACATGTCGTCTAGATAATACTATCACTCAACTTCACCCATTATGGTGTCATGTAGGCAATATGCGACGCGTGTATGATGAGCGGTAACGCCTAATGCCGAGCACACACGATAGTTTTACACCTATTTGAAACCTCTTTTAAGGCGTTGACATCGAAAACGCTTTGCAAAGCGAAGTGAACGTGTATCCGCTCTGTGAGCATCCATTTCTATCAGAGATAGGCATGACTAACTTTCAATCTTCAAACGAGTTGATGTTTGATCGGTGTTTTGTTTTCGAAATTGGGATGCCGTAAATCATTACTAGTATCTCCATAAGTAGAATTCTACATATATATACTTCTCAGGGAGTTGAGAAGGTGAATGGATGCACATTGATCCATTGACCGGGGTAATAATGTAGCGCTTTGAGCATGCTTCTAAAGCATGGATTTGGCGCAATATAAATACGCACATTATTATTATTATTATTATTGTCATTATCATTATTATTAGTAGTAGTAGTAATAATAATAATTCATATAACTCAATCACAGAAATTTGTTTAAATCCATCTTAGTTATGAATAGTATGAATAGTGTGGGCTACATGTTCAGATCATATGGAATTATAATGAATTGTGGAAATGACTACAGCAGAAGGCAATGTGTAGGTCTATACATACAGTTCTACGGTTAAAACTACATGTGTGCATTAGGGCAAAAGAAAATTCCCGGTATTTAGGAAAGAAACAAGTGCAATCCGTCGACTTGTGGCGATTATACCTTACGTCCGTGTTGTTACTTCACTAGGCTTCCGCCCATAACTAGGTTAGTTAACACAGAGCATACGGGTACATTACATCGGGATCAATTTAACAGGAAGTCGTGTAACCGCGAGTTCATAACAACAATC
This sequence comes from Lepetodrilus fucensis, assembly GCA_032361325.1. NCBI lineage: Eukaryota > Metazoa > Mollusca > Gastropoda > Lepetellida > Lepetodrilidae > Lepetodrilus > Lepetodrilus fucensis. Next base: position 3,316 of record JAUTBV010068983.1, read on the forward strand.
CCCGCAGATAGAGATGGTGCGGCGGATGTGACTGTGTTGTCGCCGTGCCATCTTAGAACAGCGTTGTGTTATGAGCAGGTTGATCGTACAGCCCTGAAGAAATACCTAAAATAGCATTCCTATCATTCTACATCTCGCCCTTCCAGTTCCAGTTGTCACATATCTTAGAAGAAACTGATCTTTAATAACTTAATGTAATTATACTTTTTTTTGTTGGCGTCAATCATACATTGTTGGTGATTCCGTTTCTTGGTGTTCTGTTTTGGCTTTACACAGATTTTGCAGTATTTTGCACGTGACATGTTGGCCTATCTTTGAGACAGCGTAGAATATTGATAGCCAACATTCCTCCTTATAAAGTATTTCCACATTAATGTACTACGGTATACGAGGATTTCATTAGATGAATGTTAACGTCCTAACAGGCCTCTGCTAGAATCGTATCACGTCCCGGAAGCCCGGCATCAATGTTCGCAAAAGTTACCTTTCTGACGCGATATTTATAGGATGCACCGTTACACTACTAAAGTGCTCGTCCATGCACACGTAACAGCTCATGCAACTGGATTATTGCAACTCATTGCTAATATCTTCGGGAACATCTGCACTTCTTCAACGTGTCCAGAATAAGGCAACACGACTTATAACTCGGACACAACTTCACGAACATATTAACTGGTTGCCTATGGAGCAAAGAATATCTTTCAAGACTCGTTCACTTGCTCACTGCACACTCAACAGTGAACATGCTCCAGATTACCTTACAACTCTTGAAGGTCTACCAGCCCACCTCGATCCCAAGAGAAACATCAACTGGTAGTACCGGAAGTCAGAACAAGAATGTGTAACAGAGCCTTCGCTGTTGCTGCTCTACGGCTGTTGAATTCCATCCCCATCAGTATGCAATGCATACTGAAAAAGGCTGCCTTCCGGTAACAGCTAAAGACTTACTTCTTCAACCAGGCATTTACGTTTCTTTTCGATGTTTTTTGTTTGACTAGAGTAACTAGTCTAGATCCTAGGCGCTATATAAAGTATTTATTATTATTATTATTATTATTATTATTATTATTATTATTATATTATATTATTATTATTATTATTATTATTATTATTAAATAATAATATTATTATTATTATTATGTACCGTGACAATGACAGTTATTATCCTTGGTCATATGTACTAGTCGGCTTATTGCAACAATCAGTGCTACGCATATTCCAGATTTTCTCCTGCCCTAAACTGACAAACCGTGGTATAAGTGAAAAAAGCTCAGCCCTATTTAAAAAAATAATAAATATACAGTGTCAGAAATTAAGGTCTGGTTATTTTGGAGTCTATTATTAGTATACATGCTTACTTTCATTTATCTCTAAATTATGTTTTCATCAAATGTTTGTTTGTATAATATTTCCCAGATTTGACCTTTAAATTTATTCTATGTGAAACAAATGAAATCAAGAATATTTAAAATGTGCTCGAAAACGTAACAAAACAGTTTCTATGGCATACGATTCATGGTCTATGAAATAATTAGTTTTCAACTATTGCAGATGGTTATCTTCGATTTTACGATGCGCCTTAAAGGCATGTAATCGTAGCTATGTGATCGCTTTCGACTGAATTGGAGCATTTAATGTAAATTATATTCATTTGATATACTTATATTATTGCTTTTTACCTCTTCAATAATTTTGTAAATCTCTTCCACTGCTCAATTTCAGGATAATGCCATTTTCTATTACGAGTTACTTCCATTTTCACATTAGGAAACCTTCGGACGAACTCGGAAACTTTACTCACTACTCATGCAATTAAGATATAGAAATGTACTTAATGCTTATCCGAATGTTAGTTTCCTGTACCTGTTTCATACTTGGAAATATGTACTCTGTTATATCAGAGAATTGAGTTTATTGCTGTGAACATCTACCTAGCTTTTAATATATTTGTGTACGATAAAATAGCAATATGCAAAACTAGTCTGACGTCAGGAACATGTAGCTAATTTAGTTGAATACAACACGTGCGTAGTCAAATCAAATGTAAGTTGAATACAACACGTGCGTAGTCAGATCAAATGTAAGTTGAATACAACACGTGCGTAGTCAAATCAAATGTAAGTTGAATACAACACGTGCGTAGTCAAATCAAATGTAAGTTGAATACAACACGTACGTAGTCAAATCAAATGTAAGTTGAATACAACACGTCCGTAGTCAGATCAAATGTAGGTAGTTTCAGGTGAAAACGTCAACCATCTGATTGTATGCTTTTAAAGAACGTCTACCATGCCAAATGGCATCTTTCTCTTGTGAAGGGTAATAATTATGGCATATGCTATAAATTGGCCGTTTTTCAATGAGTCACCCTCTACTGAGACTATACCACCACTCAGAAAAGTCCAGCATGGTCTTTTGAATTCCGCATACATATATATCTATCAGAAAATCGTAATAAAGTTTGGTGACCTCAGCTGCTCATGAATCTTACCACAGAGCCTATGCTGGACTAGACAATTAGATGGTATAAACATTGTATCTGTGTCCAACTCAATGCAGACCTTCATAAATCTGTCGCCACTACCTTCAATGTTATATTTACTATAAAGGCATAATATCACGGTTGATTGACTTATATAATGGACAGAAGTATTTCGATCTGAGACTAATATTATGCATGATTTGTTCATCCAAAAGTATTTTATTTACTGATGTACTTATCTCCCAGCACTCGATAGTTATAAAACAAATGATATTTTATGTTAAATAAGGGAACGTTCCGCTATTTATCTTGTGTTTGATGCATCACTGTTCTAAGAAGGAATGCGAGCAAACATTGGAGTTACGTCCCCTTTGAATGGTGTATAAAGAAGTGCTTGTCTATCGGGGGGTTGCATTGGAGATTTGTCAACCAAACAGCGATGAAAAGCTTTTTGAAAGTACAAACATGATTTTATGTATGTAAAGTGAATGCACTTAAACACTTTGCAGTTATAGCTAAGGACAACCATACATATCTATGATATTATGCCTTTAACACATATGAAAGTGTGTAGGTGGAATATCTGTGAAAGTAATATAAAACTATTATTTGAAAAAGTAATTAAAATGTTTCTGAAGTAGAATACGCTACACTTATTGACGAGCGTTCATAATAACTGTCAGTTTGATTTTCATTTGGATGAAAATGTGTGTATTAATTTGACAAAATGTATTAAAATAATAATTAATCCTGCCTCCTGTATCAACCTTGACTACGACATGTCTGTCAATGTGTGCACGCTCTCGCTTGTCCTGTCATGTCCTCCCCAGGACACTGAACAGGAAAGTAGGTGGAATATATGTGAAAGTAATATAAAACTACTATTAGAAAAATTAATTAAAACGTTTCTGAAGTAGAATACGCTACACTTATTGACGAGCTTTCATAATAACTGTCAGTTTGATTTTCATTTGGATGAAAATGTGTATATTAATTAAATGTATTAAAATAATAAGCCTGCCTCCTGTATCAACCTTGAATACGACACGTCTGTCAGTGTGTGCACGCTCTCGATTGTCCTGTCATGTCCTCCCCAGGACACTGAACGGGAAAGTAGGTGGAATATATGTGAAATACTTCCTACTAGACAGGATCTCGCCATCTCTACATCCATCCCTTATAGCTTATAAAGCACTAAACTATTTGAATTTGCAGACCGCACAGATGGGATTTCTGGCTCTGTATTGGTTATAAACAGCTGATAATTGCCCGAGAATCATAGTGTTCTAAGTCCATTTTTTATAATAATGGAATTAAGGTTATATGGGTAAAATTCTACCCTTGTTCTATCTCCTCGCGAAATATCAGCCTCAATATAGCAAAATAAATAGGCTAAACGTGTTTTTCGGCGCATAAAGTTGTTCTAACTCCACAGTCTTATATATATATGTATATATGATAGAACAATCTGACATGATACAACTTAAGACCAGCTTGTTCTATCTCCAAATACAATTTTCAAAAGATGATGTGATTAAAGAAGGGTTATGGACATAGAATACTATGGAACTCACATTTCTCCAAACACAAATGTGCATTTTTACGAAAACTAACAGGATTTAACTTTTTCTTTGTTTTGTACAATTTAGGTATGCCATAACAAGGCCGTAGCTACGCACCGCCACCACATGGCACACCATCAGCACCAGTATTGCATATTGACACCGGACAATATAGCTATCACATGATATTATACCGTACTTCACCGTTGTTTATTTCAGAAGGGAAAATATTAAAATGTATCACCCGTCAAACAAACAACACACCCGTAGACAATATTATTAGATAACATTATGCGTTTTATTTCTATAGATACCAGAAAATCGTAATTTGTTATGCCTACAATTCGAAATTTTCGGGGCGCATACCACCAGACCACACAAGATAACATTGTAGGCACCCGATACTTGTAGGTTTGATTTCTATAGATACCAGGAAATTGCATTCTTTTATGCCTAAATTTTGAAATTGTTGGGAAACATTCCTCATGACAAATCCCATTTTGCTTCCTATGCGGGCCTGCATTGTCTTTGTAATTGGGACAACATATTACAAATATAGAGCTACTACTGCTGCTTACAGAAATAGTGCAGGGAATGGCATATTAGAGCACCCAATTTTCAAAACAATTCCCCGAACACATCTGCCTATTCTTGTGAAACTTGCTGGGGAACTGAACTTTGCAATGTAGATTGTTTTGTGGTACCTCTTTGACTGAATCAGTAGTTATGCATACATACGTTAACACTGTCGTTTATGGGATTGTATTTGGTGGTTTATAACCTATACATAGTTCTCTCAGCCGTACTGTATACATGGCAGAAATGGTTCCAGTTCTATTGCCATATATTAATTTTGATTAAAATGTTCGTTCACACTTTTCTGTTCAAGCTGTTTAATAAATATTGTTGATACGTAGTTATTACACAAAATCCAATTTTAACAGGAATTGTCTTTCCCCATAATAGCCTTTGTATGTGATGATAGCCTTGCTGAAAAGTAATAAAGTTGTCAGCATATACAATACATGAATCTGTTCCGAAGCCATGGGTTTGAAATATGACATAGCAATATGAATAATGTTAGTTTGTTGTTGAAACACAGAAACATAAATGTTCTAAACTCATGTGCAAGGAACACGGTTTCGCTAAGAATTAATACATTTCATTATCTGTTTTATCGACAGTTTTATCATGCAATCAAAACTAACTTTCCCCTTTCATACTGTAGTTAAAGTTCTGTCTTATGTCCTTAGAGCAGTAGTGGATCCTTAGTGTACTAGAACCTTTCGCGTTGTATTTTTCTTCTTACGAGAAAACGTTCAAGTATGATCATGAAAGAAGAAGAAGAAGAAGAAGAGGAAGAGGAAGAAGAAGAGAAAGAAGAAGAAGTAGAAGAAGAAGAGAAAGAAGAAGAAGACGAAGAGAAAGAAGAAGAAGAAGAAGAAGAGAAAGAAGAAGAAGAAGATAATAAAATAGATTGTATATTCAAGCAATACATTAAAACACCCATATTGGCTTATAGTAAGAAACTGAAATCTAGTGTCGTTGCCGTGTAAGCTGTTTCTACTGTGCTATGTTGAGGCATCGGACAAGTCATTCACTGACGGTGCCTACATGCACATTAATTCACAGAACACGTATCCAATTATCAGCGACGATGGTTTAGCGAAGCACTGTGAAATTGGGCGAAGAGAAAAAAATGCCACGTTAATTAAAGAATCAACATTCAGGGCTTGACGACACATGTTCAATCAAGAGGTTAGCTTCCCAGTAGAGTACTGTATAGAGATGTCCAACGTGGTTGGTACTTACTTACGTAAAGCCCTTCAAGCTATCGGACCTTCTAAGAGAAATATTCATCTTCCGAGACCGTTGTATCATCCTCTTAGGTGTTTGAGAAACCAACATCGTTATATACAACGACGCAGGTTGTTATTTTTTTTTCTTATCTCAAGACAAGTCGTCAGTCTTTGTTAAGAAATGTTAATGACAAGAAAATTATGCTAAACTATTCCCCGAACAGTCCATAAACATACCTGTATCTAGTAGACATGTTCCATTACAGAAGAAAATATAAACCAGTGAAAGATTGCATATAAATAGAATAGGGGTTAAGACAGAAAACGAAGAAAACCCGCTATCTTGCATAGCGATAGATATTAGTAAACGCATGGTTGATGAACTGATATTTCTAGGACGGCTACTCTTATATACTCATATAATAGGTCGACTTGGTTTGAAATTGACGAGAACTCGTACGTTATGTGTTTTTCTAAAGGCCAAGGGACTATTAGTATCCTAACATTAGTCGACTAGAAGCCACTGAATGCCACGTGTATTACGATTCCGCCAATACTTGGACAAACGTAATAATGTCTCCTTCTGAGTATTGGGAAGGTAATAGTAGCTGACTGAGATTATTAGAAGACCGTAGAGCGATGAATGGTCTTTGTGAGGTGTAATACGATGCCGAGCTGATGTTGATGAGGACTAAACAGCCGCCGATAATCCGGCGTCCAATCACGGCCGCTATCATATCCACACAGGTATCAGGTGAAATAGCGCTGTTGAGGAGCTCAGGATACGGCCAAAACTCATCAAGTGACGTCATTCCAACTCAATGAAATCGTCTCCCTTTGTGCTGACTTGTCTAATGAAAGTGAGGGGTCAAGAGGTCAACGTCAAGCTTTTGTGTCCGTCGTTTCCCATCTGAAATTCCACGTTGGGGCGGAGAGAAGTTATGTTAGGACGGAGCCAAGTCGGAGATCGATTTTGAGAGATGCGACTAATGAGAGATCTGGGGCGAAAACCACAGGATTCTAACTGTCTACATGGGTCGTATCCTTGCGCCGGAATAGCCGCCATTAACAGCTGTTTTTGACACGGTGCACGCGCTCTTTTGTCGCCAGGTCACGTGGGTTGGTTGCCATGTCGGCAGGGGACGCGGATGAGAACCTCACTGAATAGTGAACTGCAAAGTAATTAGGTGGACGCTAAATAAACCAGTCAAAGCTAATACTCATTATGAGACCCATAAAAGTAACCAAACTCATCTGTCTTGTAATCATTGCGGAATGGTTCAAGTCTATGCCATACCACAAATACATACATCAGACTGGCTGGGTGTGTCGCATGCTTAATACAGTGTGCTTCGTTTTAAGCTCGAATATTGTAAATACGTCAAACATACTGTTACAGCTTGATTGGCAACATATTATGAAACACACGAACCAGAGGGCCTATTCTCGAAATGTTCATACGAACTTCTTAGCCTAAGAACACTTCTTAGCCATACTATAAGAATCGTTAAGATTGTTGTACGCTCGTAAGAACGTTTCGAAAATGGGTTCCCCTGATTGTCAAACATATTATGAAACACACGAGCCTGATTGTCAAATATATTATGAAACACACGAGACTGATTGTCAAACATATTATGAAACACACGAGCCTGAGTGTTAAATATATTATGAAACACACGAGACTGATTGTCAAACATATTATGAAACACACGAGCCTGATTGTCAAACATATTATGAAACACACCAGAGACCATATACAGACGAACCTGGTTGTCAAACGTATTATGAAAACACACCAACCTGATTGTCAAACATATTATGAAACACACAAACACACGAGTCTGTTTATAATAAAACATATAATAAAACACGTGTACACGAGCACACCAATCTGATTGTGACACACGCTATAAGGCACACGCGATTGCATTGACTTTGAGGCGTGTTGCAAAACACACAAGACTGATAGTCACGCTTGTTTTACACCCTATTAATTTCATCATAACACAGTAAGCACGAGGTCCCGATTGTGAAATAGTTTAAACCACGTGATTATTAATGTCATACATTGTGATACGAACGATTCTGAATATGACACGTCCTACACGGCCTACGAGCCTTGTTGAAATGCCAATATACAGCTGTAGTACTACAAGACACTTTTAAATCAATACCTCACATGAGTAGGCCTGTATCAATATATATGTATCAATGTAAACCAATAGACTCAATATGAATGATCAGATCATTAATTATGCAAATGCGCCGTAAACCGCTTATAATTGAAACATCTATTAGCATGCCATGGGGGAACACCATTATCTGGGAATAGAAACAAACGAAGGGTATACTAGACAGTAGTGTTGTCACAGTTTATGCTACAATTAATCATGCGATTGAACTCTTGTCTTAAATCCAATCAAAACGTTCCAGTGAACCCTGAAGGAATTTCACGATTAAAAGCTGTAATGAAGTTTTGACTTCACTGAATAAAATTACGATTATTTCACTATTAACATTGTTGGTAGCTTATTTATGTAGAAGCTGTTAATTTCAACACAACAGATGCGTGAACAACAACATAGAAGTTCCAAACATTATAGCTACTTCATAATAATATGCATTGCAAGTTATTCCTTTGCAATGTATTTTATATTATGTACAACTTTCCCATTTCAAAATGAATAATTTAAATATCTAATTGATTTTATATTTGTTTTCACTTATTAGATATTGCTAAGTATTATAGCATGAACCATGGTATAGTAACACATATCGTGGCTATTTGTATGTATTAATTTTACCAAACAAGGGCGGACGGTAGCACAAGTATTAGAATGTTGGTCTTCGGAGCCAATGGTTCCGGTATTAATTACAGTTACATTTCTGACGTGATATTGAAAGGATGCGCTGTTTGTATATTATTCATCGTTGGTCTGTCAGCGCTACGTTTTCCTCCTGCCATAAACTGACAATAACTGATTGAATCTTGAAAGCAGCTCTAAACCCTATTTTTAAATAAAAATAGTATCAGTGATTATAATACTGTTCATTTGCACATCGTTATTACCGTACACCCCATCGTAAGCATATCGTCGGTGTATTACTGAAGCTCTGTACAAAACTGCATTGTTTCATAGTTCCCGCATTCGTTTGCATCATCTAATACATGAAAATAAGCGTGTGTAAATATGTAATATGTCTCGCTAATATGAACAGTTATTAATATTTATGAGATGCACACATTTTTGACACATTTATTTATTTCCTCTAAAACCAACCATGGTGGTACACGAGGTACAATATATGCATGAAAAACAAATAGTTCAAACGGTAACATGTTATATGATATATATAGCATGGTAATCTAATAATTGATTCACATATTGAATTACTATTCAATATGTGCCCAAGAATGAGAGCAATTAAACCTCTAAAAGTCGACGACAGTTTCAGTTGTAATGTAAATATCCAGTGTGTATGACAACGTCCAGTGTATGACAATGTCGAGAATTAATTGTAGACACGTGATAGGTTGACTTCACTATAATTCGCTATTGCGCAGAAATAAAATGGCACTGGCCGTATTTCTACCTAACAATTATTCCCCGTCAATGCAATAGTTCGCAGAGTAGTATTACTGATATCACACCAAATCTGTTACCAACCAAAGTGATTCAAACTTGTACAATCTTGTGGGGAATACGTGCATACTTGTCACTTATTAACTGACGAAATACTAGAAACTGTCTCTTCGTCGTATTATGACGAAATAATTAAGTTCTGGTATTACATGCAATGTGAATGGTTATGATGTCTGGGATGTATAACAGTGGTGTGTAGTTGGAAGCACATTAGCTCCACAGAAAACGTACGTTTCATCTACTCTCCATTGTCTTGTAAATTGTTAACAGAATTTTAGAAAATCTATAAAATGGAGCATGTTTGTCTCGAGAAATGTCTATTCAGAGGGGGAAACAATTTGGGATACGATTCATGGAATAACTAAGACATATCTAAATGAACATTATTTCAGGAATCAGGAAATAATCTAATATATGATATACATACGAGCGAACACATAGAAATACAATAGACCATTACTTTAAACATTTAAGCATATTGTATTCATTTAAATGTGAATTAAAATTGAAAATTAAGCTAAAAGTTGAGGTATATAGCTTTCCATGCGCCTGCTCCTTTCTAGCTGTAATGTCTGTGCTTTCTGTCCGACATATGCGCAGTTAAACTGTGCGGTGTTGAGGCTTGGTAACTGCGCATGCGTCGGACAGAAAGCACAGACATTACAGCCAGAAAAGAGCAAGCTCATAGTCTACTTCTGTGTATTTTTTCTCGAAGCTCCCATATCCACTATGAGACCATAGCGCTGTAGTAAATACACGATCCCCACGTATTAGAGATGGCTATGAGAGTCCCTATTATGGTCTCGTATCGTAGTAGATATGAGAGCTTCGAGAATTGATACCCTGCAAACAATAGGCTAAATTGTGAACAGTCAGATTTTAATATATATTTGTCAGTAAAGTTGTGCCACATTGTTTAAGATGATCGGCAATATGTTATCTGAAATCGCAATACGACACGAACTATATATTGGCAATAAGTTAGTTTCAATATATGTGCTGGGTCTGTTATCGCAACATTAAAATTGACTGGATTTAAATATAGAAAGTTAATACCCACTCGGAAAGCCGATGCTTTACTAAATTAAAACTGTAGAATGTAGCACAGTATATACTCGAATCAATACTCTAGACATGATGCAACGTATGTAAATCATGCATTATCAGCTGATGATATACATGTAATATTGCTGTTGTTTATTATAATTGGCAGTTGATATAGGCTAATTGGGGCATGTCACTTTAACAGACCAGAGTTTACAAAAAAATAAGTTTAAATCTTAACATATTTAATCAAATATACACGTCAGCATGAATTAATTAAGAAATGTTATGAATGATAAGTCATGGAATATTATATTATACAATATGTATAATATTATATAACATGGCATATTAAATATTACATATCTGGACAAGCATCAGTGCCAGATTTCGCAAAACAAGTAATTAAAATGACTTATAAATCTGAGGTTTTACAATTTGCAGTTTTCTAAAAAAAAATAAAAAAAATATTCCAATCGTAAACTAAAACCTACACGGCGGGGGAAAGAACTCTATTTATGAGTTTTTCGAGAAATCCTGACCAGGTACGAGAATAATTTACAACAAAACATATCACCGAGATAAGATAGCGAGGTGAGATAAACACGTAGTAAGTACTAGTACTGTGATAATCATAGTAAGAAAATGCTAAATGGTTTTTTTATACATTAAGTTCGTTCTGTTAGGCCTGCAGTAGGTCAAGATCGAGAATAAGTACATGTTTGAAAAAACATTTCCGAGACATATTTTCATATTCCAGCAGAATGCAAATCCTTGCACAGTCCCAAAACCGTAACTTTCAAATGGAGTTAAATCCAAAATATTAATTCTATATACAAATGATCGTTGTTGCAAAATATAGAACAGCAAACGTATGAAGTGAAATAATATTTGGATAAATAGATATGGTTTGTTATTCTGCGATTTAAGAATATATAATGTTGGAAGCAGTTGAATGCAGGCATTTCCTAACACTGTACCAAATACCAGTGACCTGCGTTAAGTGGTCTTTACCAAACTGTGGGTGTCGGGACAGGAAGAGGGTATGTCGCATACCCTGCCAGACTATGAATGTCGCATATTTACTACTGGATTTATTTTTACATTCATGTCTTAAATATATAATTATGTATCCAGTATATGTTTTATATGCGGTTAATAATTATTTTCCGTATATGCAAGCCACATTCCTGAAAAATTAGTAAAACATTCTTTATCCTATCTTATGTATGTGCTACAGAGCATGATGTAGGATACGTGCTTAAGATGCTGAAACTAGCACAGCACATGTTGAATACTACCTATGTTGACGTTGCTGCACTAAAACGTACGATACTGCTTGTTCTTAGCATTTATCGCATTTCATTAATGACAATCAAAATCACCGCCATGATTTCTGGAAGTTATTTACTTATATTCCTGAAACTTTCGGAGAAAATCGAGATCCAGTTCTAAGGTTAATTGGTTACGTAGAGCTGGATATTGGTTTTAGTTTCGTTTTACATAATAATATTTCGGAACTGCCGTCTTTTAAGAACGCGTAATCAGTCATATGAGCAGACATGTATTGTATTGTTCTTATTTACTCGAGTTCTGTCATAGTCAAACATCAGACACTTCTTGTGTTCGACCTTTTGTATTCGCCTCAGGTATAAAGAAGCAAGAACCGCCGAAGAACGCTAATTTGACAGCGAGGCAGCCTGGGCCAAAAGAATCCCGGAGCAAGAAACCGAGAAGATAAGGTTCACAGTCATTTCACGACGTCTGATATTACCAAAACGACGGCAAATTATCGTGTAGAGTGCGCGCGACGTCCAATGATGGCCTATTACTCGGCCCGGGATGTTCGCGGACATCGCCCAGAGAAACAAAGCCGTTGGCAGCAGATCTCAGATCATCGCAAAGCCAAATTACATATTGCAAGAATTATCACAAAAATTAGTCGCCATTCCTTTTCCAGCGAACCCGAGGACACTCCGAGCAAGTCCTTGACGACATCCGAGAGGCGGATGAGAACAGGAGGGACCGTCTTTGCCTCGAAGCGCCATCTTACGGATTCTGAGGGATGGTCGTCTGCCGAGATTGCAAATGGCGGGAAGACAAAGGAGTGGTGGTAAATGAGATTTGAGGTTTATCTGATCCGGGACGTGTTTCTGTCCGTAATGAGTCCGTCAGAAAGTCGGGTACCTGATCCCGTCCTTGTCTAGTGCCGTGCCGGGGTCACACAGAGCAGATATTACCTGGCGGGCGAGCGGGGATGGTTGTTCCTAGCTCCCGTTACACCTTGTTAGGGACCAATCAGACATCCCTCACTCGTCCGCGTCCTGCACGACATCGTAACGATGGCATTTAATCAGGCCCAGGTTTGAGAAGCGCTGGGCTGTCTTTGACTTTGAGTCATGGCGAGAATACAGCGCCTAGCTAGATAGAAAACAGCGGTACAGCAATCGGTTGAGAGATGAACAAAAAAAAGAACTGCTATGTTTGTCGTGATAGTACCACGACGCTGTCCGGAACGCCTGCATATATAGAGCAGTATTGAGCACTATGATTACACTAGGTACTATGTTGGCTTACTACTGTCCTGACAAATCAGGTGCGTGCGTAAGCCCATGAAATCTGATCCATGAATCGTACGTGACATATAAATCGCTCACAATTAGAGCCAGTCATTATAGTGCAGCATGTTGTATCAACCGTCAGTTGTAGACGGTATGATATGTTTAGCTTCGCTCTACGTGTAGTCCTCTAGTAACACATGCACGGGTTAAATGGATTGTTCATTTTTCGCAAATAATTTACTATGTTAATAATATATTCTCAAACATATGAAAAATCGTATACCAACGTAACGGGTATACATTTATGATTACTTTACGTTAAAATTACATATGTAGTCTACTAGTGTTTTAAAGCGTACATGCATCTTGCATGATTTGGCTTATAATTACAAGTTACCCTACGTTTGTATATGTACATTTTTAAATATGATTTCCAATATTTACTGGGAAGACCGCATATAATTCGTTTGACGAATACAGTACTTAATTTCATAGTGAAATTTAGTAATATTTCGATAGCAATAATGTATGTAAATATATATAAATACAAAACAATCATAATAAAAATTATTATGATATTCATATATTTTTCAATAAATATTACGTTTATCAGCATGATGCAATGGTAGAAACACGTTTGTGCTACTATCACGGCGGTCACTAATGTTCTATCACGTCTGATAATTCCTTCAGAAACAATACTTTCCCCATTGGTTTGCCTTTCAGATATCATATTCATGGATATTAATAATTTAATGTCTAGAACCAGAGCAATTTCATTAACTATTATTTTCCTTTATTCCTTAGATATAATGCTTGTTCGTGATTCACTCACTCATATTCAGACATGCACTCTTCCTCCAGTATGTATTATTTGTCCAGCTAAGTTTAGATGTCTTTGTAATTTGTAATTCGAACATACCAGTAAGTATTGTATACATTTGCAAGAAATGTTGTTGTTGTTTTTAAGTATGTGTTAATATGACATGTGTTATTTCATTTTGTAGTAATCTATTCTATGATGTAACAGCTTACAGTTTGATGATTAAATTGAATACAACTATTTTACCATTCCCAGAAAGTCAAAAGACTACATTATCCTGCTAGCGAGTATTCCACTCAGTAATTCATCACACTAATCTATACACCGTAAAATAACATATAGCAGTATATATGTAAATTGTATACCTTGAGCTGAGTGAACGGTATTTTTAAATGATAGTGTGCTATATCTCTCTCCAAGAAGGAACTAATTATTAATTTATTATCTAAGAAAGCGCCGAATAAATGTCATAGCACATGCTCACAGGGTAGAGATCCCAGAAACCACATACGACTTTTACAAAGTCTTGAACCAATTTAAAACAATTACTCCATACATTTTTCAGAAATGTTTGTCTCTGAAGTGGACTATACAACAAAATCTTGCATAGAATTCTAAACGTGTTTTGTAATTCTTAACACAGATGGTTTTAATGCTCTATTTCAGTATCAATTTACCGTACATGCTACAAACTTGTCAGATATGCCTGCAGGAAAACATACTTATTTCTGTAACGTTTACACTGATTGGCTGTTGAACTTTGGTGAACCAATGAGATTATCCCATGTGAATTAACACTTATTGCCTACAGCATAAACAAGCATGACTGCAAGTACGGGGGAAATCTATCTGAGAATTTGAAATGACTTTGTTAATATTGTTGATACCGCTAATATCCTATTGTGAGATTCGGCGGAGCTGTCATTTTAATGACCGACGGATTACTTCAGGTATATTAGGAATTCCATCAAGCGGAAATGAAACTGAACGCAAGTATACAGAATTGAATTAGCCATTGCTCAGTTTAATTTTTAAATGGCGTAATTTAACCGCCCTTCGGGAAAATACCAAGCTCGGACATCAACCGACCTCTGGATCACGCGCATTAATTGTTCTGGATATGTCGATTCCGAGTGCCAACTAGGCTACAGAACCCCTTAAAACATATATATTAGAGTCATATTTGGTACGTTTTATTTCGGTAGGACATGTATATTACGTAACCCTGACATTGGTCTTGTCAGTACCAGCCGGTGCTCGCAGGTTAACTGCAACATTAAACGCTACGAATGTTGCGGGTTTCTTCCTGCCCTAAACTGACAAGTAATGATGTAAGTGAACGAATCTTGAAAGGGACTTCTAAACCCCAATTTAAAACAAAACGTAACCCTGAGTGTGTTACACGTAGACTTGCATGTGAATTCCACATCTTTGGCAATCTAGAAATGGCACGGACCATAGTAGGATCTCATGGTTCATATTGAAGACATCACTTCATGGAACACCTTAGGGCGATAAGTTTAAAGACAATCAGTAAAGTTAAACGCGTCCAGTGGCAGTGTCTGTTTTCAAGGCAAACCCTGAGAGACAGCGGCTATGATAAACACGATGATAAGTGAGAATGATGATTATGTCTGTACAGATGAGACGTCATTAAAACACTGGTCTCACTCGACGTCACCTTACGTTGATCCCTAGGGAGCTATTACCTTCCTATTCAGGGTATATGCAAGCTTTTTCGGGAACGTCTAAAGCGAGTGGGTCGCCTTGGGGACACGTACGTTGAAATTATCGCAAAGATTTGAAGTATTGATGACTTTTTAATAGTTCTCAAGATCAATCATTACGAGTCTTCTTCCATGGAAAATATAATTTAATCCAGTAGAGAAGCGTAATTAAATTAGAAGGATTATGTGTAAAACATTACTGGGATAAATTTGCTTAAATCGACGGACGTATTGGTGCGGAGGCACACTGCAGACTGAGATTCCATGATTACTCCAATAATGAGTCTAAAGAGAAATGTATTAGGACTGTCTATATTATTGAAAGTTACCTCAATAATCATTCTAAAGAGACATGTATAAATATTGTCGATAGTATTGAAAGTTACCTCAATAATCATTCTAAAGAGACATGCATAAAGAGTGTCGATAGTATTGAAAGTTACCTCAATAATCATTCTAAAGAGACATGTATAAAGATTGTCGATAGTATTGAAAGTTACCTCAATAATCATTCTAAAGAGACATGTATAAAGAGTGTCGATAGTATTGAAAGTTACCTCAATAATCATTCTAAAGAGACATGTATAAAGATTGTCGATAGTATTGAAAGTTACCTCAATAATCATTCTAAAGAGACATGTATAAAGAGTGTCGATAGTATTGAAAGTTACCTCAATAATCATTCTAAAGAGACATGTATAAAGATTGTCGATAGTAT
>JAUTBV010069094.1:0-19680 GCA_032361325.1 Lepetodrilus fucensis
TAGTTCAAAAGTGGTTTGAAATGCCTGTAGTGTGAACAGTAAATTCGGATTAAGTCGTTCAAATCAGTTTAAAGCCTCGTCAAACCGGTTTAAGGCGTAAGTGTGAACACAGCTTAAGAGACCTGTGTAGAACCCTTGTATAGTGACCAACGAACAAAATAGGTACGAGAGTGCTACGGACTTACTTTCTTAATGAATACGGGAGCTTCATGAAACGATATCCAGTTTTCTGTACGGCATCTCCCCCAGGGAAGGTTAGATCTCCGAGCTTCACCTGGCTTCGTTTTTTGGTTGCGTACATTTGATTTGTATGTTTACATTACGGCATCTAGGGATCAAGACCAGTGGCCATGATTTCTGCACACGTGTCATTGTTAGGACATATATAAATAACTCACTGTAACGCGTGGTCATATTAAGGATGGTAACACAGGATCAATAAGTTTCCAAGTACGGATCAATTTCACAGGGGTCGTTTCATATTAGTGCGGATGTTACGATCCTGGAAAGCACTTCTAGAAGTCTGCATTCGTCCTGTGTTCTGAGGTTGGTTCCTGGTCGTTTGCTCTGGCTCAGGTCAATGTACAAGCAGATTGCACGTGAACAAGAACAGCTTTCAAGATTACTTCACCCATGCAAGTAGCTGCTAAGACGCCCCGTTTACTATTTTGCTATATATTCTGAAACGGGGCATCTTATAGCTACAGTTCTGCAGCTACCATGCAATTATACATTCCTCATCGTGTTGTAGTAAACCTTCGAGTATCGAAAGGTTCTGACGAACCAATGAGGAAACCTGCATTGTTGCATATAATATCGCATTCTTGTATAACAGCATCTCACTTAGACATTGGTGCCGTGAACCCATAGCGGGTTCGAACCCAAGACCTTTGGCCACCAAGTCCGATGGTTTTCTACCAGCCCTATAATCACCGTTAACCATCTTCCTGCTGAAAACCAGACATGTTCTGTAATGTGCATCCTCGAAAACACAGGTCATTATGACTACGGTTAGTGTAGTCATAATGGCTTGGGTTTTCGAGGATGTGTAATGTGATGTTTCTGATTAACTCAGGATGTTGAAGGTTAAAGGGCATTACACGCTATATAGCGTGTATGGTACAGATAAGCTATTGATCTATAGGTAGTTGATTGAGTTAATTTAAACGACCGCTCGCTATGCAGTACACAGCAGATGCAAATGTGAAGTATACAATAGATACGGTGTACAATGTATGAAGTGGGCTGAATACGCAATGATCTACACTATTAATTATAATATATGACGTACACTATAAATGAAGTCCTGTATAAGTATCTTGTATTGCCAATTCATACTTACAATGCAAAGTTTTTAGTATATAATTTTGTATATTTATTGTTTTGTTTTGTGTTCGATACGTTATATATCATGCGAATATAATTGGAACATCATTCACAATTCTAAAATGATGCATTAAAACTGAATGTTATTCATAGGATGTCGCCGTACTCAAGTATTATTCAGGATGATGCTATTTGAACAAACTCTCCCTATCCCCAGGTTGGGCGCCATTGAAACATTACCATAAACCTGTCAAAAGTCAGGAAATAAATACAGTATACTAGTAAGTAATATGCCAGTGTTTATATTCATTTTGTTCTCTTGTAGGGGTGGATGCATGGCTCGTTTCAGAGAAGGTCTCTACAGCGTCCAACTAGAGAGCTGTGTTATTACGCTCACACTGGTATCCGTCCTCGCTATAACGGGGGAACTACTCATCAACTTGCATATTGTACAAGGTAAGATACGACAGATGCAATAATATATATATGTTTTCAACAAGTAACTCACTAACGCCGACAATTATTTTTGAATGATTCAAGTTGAGGTTAATTAGGTTAAAGAATTTACTAATCCAATTTTAATATGGATTTAAATTTTAGCTGAATATTGAACCGGAAGTAGGCCTATATTTAAACCGCTAGCATATAATATCGCCTTATCACCAACCAAATATCATTATTAAAGTATCGTGCTGAAACATGTTATAATTTGGACTACGCCCATGATCAAGTGACGATGTAAACAATGATAAACACATCACATATAGATCTTGTTGATATGATCTACCGGTATAAATACTTCCCTATTTTATCATCTGCACGTAGGTCAAAGACCAGAAACTGTTTGTTTGGTCAAGTACCAGAAACAGATGTTTGTTTGTGTAAAACAACAGCACCAATGATCATTGTATTGTAAATTATCTACTTATGGGCGGGAATGTCAATAATAATAGTATTATTGACCGGCCTAATGACACTCACACGGAGAGAAGATCTCTTTAACTGATCCGGTGTCACTCACGTGTTGTCTCCAAGTCACTGTAGAGTCATGAAATAATCGCTGATGGGGTCCCTGTATTTGTTTATCTTTTAATCTTCTTTAAAATTACAATAGACGCATCAGCTGTAGGCTAAACTGCGTATGGGATGCGATGATAGTTTATATTTTGACATTGGTTACCGAATACACAAGCTAATATACAACTTGTCATTATATGGTCGTATTTGTGAATGTTTAGTCTTACACAATTACAATTTTTACTATTTTGGTGTGTGGAATAGAATGCTGATTATGAAAATCACAAACAAGTTTCATTTCTATTGCCGAGATCGACATATTACCCCATCCATTCATATAGTTGATATATTATCCCACCCATATACTTTATGAATTAATTGGAACTATTTTCTGTTGTTCCAGTGCCTGAAAACAATGGATACCGTGGTGGCAGAAATGGCGGAGGTGCTTTCGTCAACACGTCACAAATCGATGTCAATTCCACGGGGAGCCTCACGAACCAAGGGGCAAGCGATTCAACCAGCACCGAACCCCTGGAGACCGCCCATCTAGTCTTTCATTACATTAGTCTTGCCATAGCGTCAATATTCCTGTTAGAGGTAAGTAGAATCAGTGGGCTGTGAAGAAGTCGCGTGGTAATACATTTAGCAAAATGACTGGTGTAAATGGTTTGTTCATAAATGCTTCCTGCATATTATTGTCTAACATATATTATTGTCTAACACATATTATTGTCTAACACATATGTCTAAGGGTACCTTTGTTAATTCTAGAGGCTATTTCTAGCGAGGTGTTGTGTTCAATTGTTATACTTCACAGTTATATTCCATCTATTTTAGATCATGTTGAAGATACTTGTCAAAGGAAAATCGTTCTTTTTAAAGATCTTCCAGGTAAGTTGAATGCTGCTTTCCTTTAAAGAATATTTACAGCATAGTTTTGAAAGTTGTGAACATCTGAACAGACGATCGTGTAGTCATGGAAGCATTCATACAATATACTCATAAAACGATATCACACAGAAGAGGGGAAATAACTCGATAACTCAATATATTTACACTATTATAGAAATGTACTTGTGTTCTTCATTCTGTTCTGCATTGTCGTTAATGATACAAATCAAGAAAATGCACATGGAAATGCATATTGTAACTGAGTTCGTAAGCAGTTAACGAATCTAGATGGTCAATATTGACACTTGAAGTACAACCAAACTCAACTGATGCCTTTGAATATTTATCTTTGTGTTCCAGGTGGCGGATGCTCTGATTGTTCTTGGGACATTTGCCCTGGAGGTGGTGTTCACAGTAGAAGAGGAAGAGTTACCGTTCCTTGAAGCCGCCACCTACATTATCATACTGAGGCTATGGCGGGTCCATTACGTGTGCAATAGTACGTCAGTGGTTCCTTTGTCCGCATCTATGATTGTTTAACTTTACATCTAAATTACATTAAAACAAGAATAATCTAAGAATCGTTATATGTTACTATTAATCATTTGCATATAGCCTACCTTCAACGTTTTCTTAGCAGTAAAGTTGAAGTGTACACTTATATATAGTATGTATGGTCAATTATAAGGTACCATTATTGTGTCGTTTAACTATTTAGTTACTTCCTCTGTTGTAGTTCGGGCCAAGGATTGCAAGAGAGAGATGACCAAGGAGTTGGAAATATGGCAGACCGCTAAGAACAAATTGGAGGACAGGTGTCGAGATATGCAGACCAGGCTTGACAAACAGCAGGTAAGGTATACCAGACGTAGTCGTAGCCTGTACAGTATTTATATAGGTGAGGTGAGGTCAGAAAAAACATTGGTCAAACTTCAAGCTTATGAATGTGAGTTCTGGACAGTCAAAGCCTCCGACTAGGCTACCCATTGGGAAAATGCACCTAAACAAACGCACATGGTTTCCAAATAGTTCTTATAAATGGTAATATGCACTGTATGTTAAGTTTGATGGCTTCTTGTGTTTGCCAAATAAATGCCCCTATGAGAGCTATGCAGTACCCATCGTTTGACATCAATGATGCTGCAATGTGAGCTATGTCCATCGACAAGCGGTATCATCGAATGGCAAATGCTATATTCTTTGTCTAGTATATTCATCATTGTCCGAGTGAATTAAATACTTGTCAGATGTACTCAGAATGCTTTGTTTTTCAACATACTTTTATTATCAACTGTTCTTGTAGGTACAAATGCGTGACTTGGAGAAGAAAATACACACGCACACTGTAGATGAAAGGCAGTCACAGACACAGATGGGGCGGAAAAGTGACAAAGACAAAGATACCACTCAAAAAGGTTAGAGCATTATGTTGGTGTTTTAAAAACGTTA
Organism: Lepetodrilus fucensis; assembly: GCA_032361325.1. Lineage (NCBI taxonomy): Eukaryota > Metazoa > Mollusca > Gastropoda > Lepetellida > Lepetodrilidae > Lepetodrilus > Lepetodrilus fucensis. Next base: position 4,687 of record JAUTBV010069094.1, read on the forward strand.
TTTATTTTATCCACCTTATTCATTTACGATACCGCTACAAGTGTCTTGTGATACACAGTAATTGGGGATTACACCCCCTCCCAACACAACTCGATTGCTGTAAACGATGAAATAATGTGTAAAATGGCGAAAATCCATCTCAGACTTATTAAGTTATGTTTTCTGTATAATATAAATACATAACAATTCTTTTTATAGTTCCAGTATCAAATGGACACATCCCAAAAATTACGTGTACTGAAGTTGATGAGGAAAATGCAAACCACGTGATAAAATCAACCAATCAGTGTACAGCGGATCAAAACAATGTTGAGGTTTCACCGGAAGTATTGGTGGAAGAACCAAATACGGATATTCCAATAAGCCATGAACATATAAGTGTGAATTGTGACGTTAGTGATGTTAATCATGCACAAGAACAACCCTCGCAGGCTCGAGGGCCGATCATGCGCACAGACAGCGAGAGCTCTTTGTCATGTGATCACGTGGAACAGGAAGTGGTGGTTCAAATTGAGGGTCATCCGGTCCCAAAACAGCAATTGTCAACTACAGATGAAACCGTCAATCTTATAGAAGGTGAGGGCAATGTAAATAGAGGAAATGCAAATTGATATGCTTCATTAAAATAATATACTATGGCTGAGTTACTATAACACTAATAACCTATGAAAATAGGCCTACATGTAGTAGGCCTATACCTCACAGAAAGGTAATAGTTAAGTGTCCTGTTCCAGGATCTCCTGGTGGATTTCTGAGCATCCACATTTGGCCCCGAAACCTAACAGGACACATAACATGTTTTTTTTTCTTTTCTTTTCTTTGATACTTCCATTTTCCAAATGAAAACAGTCATATTAGAATGAACTACACTCCACGATCGATACTTCAACAGAATTAACAACTTATTATAACAAAGGGTATAACTAAGCATACGATATACGTTATATAGATCAATAGTAAGGATTCTGAAATCGTCCCTGTTTCACAACGGCCTCCTATTTTGGAGCTCCTAAACCAGTCCACAACTGTATCACGAGGTGATAAACTGGGTCCTAAAGTTGGGAGCTCCCCAATTTAGGATGTCATTGGTAACGTTGTTTGTAACATTCTTCGTCATTGATCACGCTGATAGAGTATAACGAATGTCTCTCTTGTTCACAGATGCCAATAGGGCGATGTCTGGGGAGTTCAGCTACAGCAATGCAATGTTTGAAGAGGAAAACAACCACGACGACCTACCAGTATTGCACGAGATCGACGGCGTGAAAACGTATAGGAGTGTTGTAAGTCAAACCCTTCATCTTGCAGTTGTTGAACGCTGCTACTATGCCAGAAATAATACATATATGGAATATACCGTATTATGTGATTATGTAAGACGTTAATAATAGTGATGCTGATGCTGATAGTAGTACTAGTAGTAGTAGTAGTAGTAGTGTAGTAGTAGTAGTAGTAGTAGTAGTAGTAGTAGTAGTAGTAGTAGTAATAGTAGTAGTATTAATAATCAATAATAATAATAATAATATGTAGAGACCGGGTCATTCATTCTTACAGGGTTCTACTCTGTTCCCATTAGCTTAAGGTTGAATCACTCGGCGTATGTTATTGCCGATAGTAACTGTATAGTCTTATCTATATATATTGTAATCTTGATATCCAGACATTCGTCATCTGAGCAAATTATCATATTTATATTGATTTTAAATGTGCAATTTATAATATAATTCTTTCTTTACATCAGATTTATCTCTGGTTTCAGGAAGGTATACCAATGACGTCATTGTAGCGAATGAAGCGGATCATGCAGTTGACAGCTATATTTATATTATATGTACTTGAAGTTATTTATTAACTATGTGTTCATGAGTGCCTGATTGTTTTAGCAGTGTGCCATAGTGTACGAAAATTGTATCAAACTTATTTAAATGTTACTGTACATGTTACAATAGTCATTCCAGAGTAGATCGTTTTGGCCGATGCCTATAAATAGACATCAATTCTAGATACTCTGTATACTGACGATTGCATCTGTATACAATTGAATTTCCTGTTATCATGTTTCTTGAATTAATTATAAACTTGAAAAGATTGGTCTTGCCTTATCTAAAGAAATTCGACCAAATTCCGTTAGCATATTAGATTCCGTTTTTCAGCCATGTGAAATATTTTTGCATAGTTATTTCTGTAGGAGCTGTCGATGTCAAATAACCACAAATGTTGATATCATGTACATACAATCAATTATACTGTGTTCTGTATATATACACCTGTATAGTTATGTCCATAGTCACTGATGAAGTCATGTCCACATAGTAAAGTCAATGAGCCAATTTGTTCCGGTCCCAACGTTTTCACAATCCATTGATATAGTGCCTTGTATATAAATCTAGATCAATACCTCTAAATCACAGATTGTGGTATGTACATAGATACTTTAGTAAGCACTGATGCCATGTACAGTACTATATATGACAGTATACCTAGTACCTATAACTACGCATTGTCCATGGAGTCGTGCACATGTAATATACATATAGGCCTACGTTTAATATTTCAGTCTATCCTGTTGACGTCATCTATATACATACAAACAAATGTTCCACAATGGGGGTCATTATTGTTCAGATAACGGTAATTCCAAAACACCGCGACGGTTTCAAATATGAACAATGTTAGTGGCAATCACGGTCGACCGAGTTAAAATGTAGGATGTATATTGTTCTGTGCGAGACCAGATTCTATTAATTTAAACTCACTCAGTTCTTTTTGATGGACGATGCTATGTAAGGAAATCCACGGTAACATCACTGCACTTATATAATATTTCTTAGGCTGCAGCATTGGACATTGAATTGGAACATTGTTGTTGTATATGTGTGCAATTGTTCCTGATAATAAATACGAGATTAATTGTGTAATCTGTACGACTAGTATAGGCAATTAATGAAAGATGTGTGCAGTAAGACAACGGTATGCTTCAACCGTCAAGTCAAACACAATAATGTTCTAGTTCTTGTCAAAGATGTTTCGTGAAGTGGCAATTAAAAAAATATATGATTAAAATCGAAGATTGCCACGAAACGTCTTTGACAAGGACTAAGTTCTGTACAACCCTATACATGCGTATACATGTATTAAGAATATGCTCTAAATTAAAAGTAACATGGCCAATTTTGTACATAGTGTAATGTTGCCTGCTAGTTTTTCAAAAGTAGAAAGTCACATTTGTCATTGACACGTATGTGCATGCAAAAGATGCGTATGCCTGTATGCGTGTGTGTGTATACTGTATATGAATGCGTGCGCATGACCTGTGTGTGTGTGTGTGTGCGCATGTGCGTGTGTGTGCTCGGAGAGGGGTATTGGCCATGGAATTCCCTAGCATTTTTGAAAATCCTGTTCTATTATTGATATCTCCTTGGAATAGATATTAGAAACACCATTATCTGTTATATCTAGATATTCCCACTTGAAAATAAAAGAAACTCGTAAATAATCCTACCGGAAGGAAAGGACAATGACAATTAACAATTATTATTTTTGATTTCGTAATTCAGTAAGTATTACGAGTTACCAACAGCAGAGCGAATCTACAGACATGCTGTACTACTGGAAGTCAAAGTGACATACTTTTACTACATGAAAGAATGCATGCATGTTTATAATATAATGTGATAATTTGATACCCCATGTTTTCAGTACTATATCAAAATGCCTGTATGCGTACATAGGCTTAAAGTATAATAAATAATGCTGGTTTCATTTGTTCTGTTTTTGTTAATATTATTTCATGCCGTTGTTGCTTTGAACAAGTCGTATTCATGTAAATTATATATAATAACTTGATCGTGATATTGTAATAACACTTTAACTTTATTTCACAATATACGGATACGTGTCCTACAAGATACTACTTAACATTAGGCCGAGCAACTCTGACCGTCATAGTACAGTTTAACGCTGTCTTGACGACAGAGGGTAGCCTCCATCAAAACTGAGGGGTTGGCAGTTCGCCGAGTGCGCTAGCCGTGTAGCTAAAAATATGGCATGCATTCGCGCACAAGTTGGTATCGTTTGATAGTGTCCATTTATGTATATAACATGCACTTACTTCTAACTTTTTAACGTAGGATAAAGACGGATTGGACAATCACGACAATGAGCGTTGATACCACGTCGTCTTCTGGAGTCCAATCCGTCTTTATCCTACGTTAAAAAGTTAGAAGTAAGTGTATTTTAGATAAATGCATGGACACTATCAAACGGTACCAACTTGTTACTTGTGCGCGAATGCATACTATAGTTTTCAGCTACACTGCTAGCGCACTCGGCGAACTGCGCACCCCTCGGTTTTGATAGAGGCTACCCTCTGCCGTCAGTACAGCGTCATATCAAGCTGTACTATGATGGTCAGGCCTTCTCGGCCTAACTTAACATGTGTCATATGATGTGTTTCGAGAATGCGTTATACAACACACACACACGCGCGCGCGCACACACACACACGTCATGTGAACATGTATATACCAATCGAGGAATACTATTCGTGGAGGAAGAGAGAGAGAAAGAGGAAGAGACAAAGAAAGAGGAAGAGAGAGATCGTTAACATAAAGACTCATTATCTCCTAGAAGGTTTTGGTACTTCCGTCATCCAGTAACATACTGACAACAACTTCTTCAAGGCATACATCAAATACTTTATTGCAAGATGTACTTTTTTTATAATCAGTACAATTTCTTCTTGCTTGAGATCATGGGCATTTTGTTGGGACTGGTACATTTCTTTCTAAGAAATTCACAGAAAGTCCTATAGGTGTTTACAATTGGACTACTTGGTACTAACTAAATAGTAATGCTGCGTTGTAACCTGCCATGCTTAATGCTGGAGCAATGCGTTCTTCCTTTAGTAGCATCTTTGTCTGGCCTATATTTGAGTTTCCAGTAACTAGAATATGTTCTACAATATGAGAAAAAGCATGTACGATACAGATACAGCATTTCTTCATTGATGTCTACATGAATATAAAGACTTTAGAAGTAGAGGTAGGCTTAAATGCACTGTAGGTCAGACACAAACATGCTTGGTGCCCAGCGAGAAGCTAACGGTGACGACGAATAGGAGTGGTCAACATAACATTTAGCAAGAGTAGTTGTCATAAAGAATGCACGGATCATGGAGTGTTGTTTTTCCTTTCTGTTGCTCTTCACGCAAAGACCAGTGCTGTAAAGAACAAGTCCAAGAGGATTCTTCTCGCGGTCGTCTCTATCCTGGTTCTCGCACAGAGCCAGCAGAAACAGGTGGTCATTGCCCCTCTCTGTCGCACCTCAGAGAGGGGCTGAGTGGCTTACTTTTCTCTTGGTCCTCACACGGGAGTAAATGGTCAATGCAGTAAAGAACATCCACTGCATGACCATTGTTCCTTCACAAGAGTGAGTGAGTGAGTGAATATGGAGTTTAACTTCCCTGCGGGAATCTTTCACCCATTTGCGGAAGATATTCACACAAGAGCAAATGCACACCTATTTGCGACGATCCTCACACAAGAGCAAGGGTGATACCATGAAGAACTCGTGACCAGTGGTTATTGTCTCTCTCGTTCTGTCCTAATCTTCACACAAGAACCATTCACTGTGCCGTAAAGAACAGATATTGCCACAGAAGACGCATGTCCAGAGTGGTTCTGTTTTGCTACTCAAGATCAAACAAGGACCAATGCCTTTAAGAATGTATAGCCACATAGAGAATACATGACTCAGAAGTTCTCCTTCTCACTTGCTCTTCACATCAGAACAAGCAAGGATCAGTCACTTTGCCTTAAAGAACACATAGCTACAGCGAGCACATGAGTTGTTCTCTCTCTTGTTCTACCGTATCTTAGTATTCACTCTTCACGTAAAAACAAGAAAGGACCAGATATTGCTAAATAGAAAAAACATGACCAGAGTGGTTCTCATGTCAAGCTTTCTCTCTTGCTCTTCATATGAGACACAGAGACTCCTCCTCAAACGACAGCTTCACGTAAGGACAAGACAGGACAAGTAAGATATTGCTACATAGAGAAAGCATGACCAGATTGGTTCTCATGTCAAGCTTTCTCTCTCTCTTCAGATGAGAGACATGACTCCTCCTCAAACGACAGCCAGCGCCAGAGACAGGACTACTCCTCACATGACAGTCAAGAGACAGGACTACTCCTCACACGACAGCCAGCGCCAGGGACAGCTTCTCCTCACATGACAGTCAGAGACAGGACTACTCCTCAGACTACAGCCAGCGCCAGAGACAGGACTACTCCTCACACGACAGCCAGCGCCAGGGACAGCTTCTCCTCACATGACAGTCAAAGACAGGACTATTCCTCACATGACAGCCAGCTCCAGACAGGGCTACTCCTCACATGACAGCCAGCTCCAGAGATAGGACATCACTCCTCTTCACACAACAGCCAGAGCCAGGAAGAGCTTCTCCATGGTGGGGTACACGAGGGGCAGGGCGACCGTGGATGTGCAGAGACGCAGACACTTGACGGAGCAGCACAACGCCAACACGTACATACTCTCCTGGTGGTGGTTGAACTGGAACACGGCAGGGTACGCCATCATGAACACAGACGTGCGACACATGTGACACTCTGCGGTGGGCGTGGCCAGCAGAGGGACAAACATCTGTGGGAGGTCGTCAAGGTTAGGCGAGTCTGAAAAGTAGTAAAGGTAAATATAGATTGAATCTGGAATGATATATCATTGAGTAAGATTCTTATCACCATCTTTAACATATTGGAATGGTAGCACACTTCGTGTATATACACATCTATACCTAGCATATTGAAATGACTTCACAAATTATAATATTCAACAAATTAGAATGTTTGCATACTTTATATTATACCATCATACCATAGGATATTGAAACAACTTTTCATAAATACTATAGTAACTAATACTATTGAATTATTTGAACATTAAACTTGTGTCTGAAGTGACAGGAAAACCGTTTCCATAAATCAACCAACTTAAGATTGTGACACATTATTTGTAATAAAGTATTTGAATACTTCTAGTTTACCTAACCCTTTCCCTGTTGGATTAATAAACAAACATTTCTCTATTGGACATCTCTTGCAGAATTCAACAGAGAGATGGATAAAAGGAAGTTTCTTTATTGGGGATAATAGAGGGAAATATATGACGTACTACACACAACTTCTTGATTCTGATGTAAGGCCATACTGGTTCTGATATGAGATCTACATTGTAGTTTCTAATATGAGATCTATATTGTACGTGTGGTTAATTTTCTGACCAATATCGTGGAGACATCGGTGCATGGCGCGTAGGGAGAGTTCCAGCAATGTTGGCACACACGTCTCGTTCAGGTCGCCTATGACATGGATCTCCCAGGGCAGTGGCAGTGTCTTGGTGCTGGTGGTGGTGTGTTGAACTGTGAGGCAGCACAGTCTGGACAGGAGGTCATCCGAGAGCCTCGATATCGAGAGCGTCCCACATCTGACGAGAAAAGATATGTTTCAGAAGAAGAGGAAGAAGCTTTATTTAATGTCGAAAATGTATATAACAAAACATGATTGCTCTGTAGTGCTATTATTTCGATAAATAAAAACAATAGAAATGAGTAATAAACATATTAATACACAACCTTAAAGCTCTTATGTTCACTAGAAGACCTTCATCTGGTATGTGCTCATGTACATATTATAGCTATGGATTACCAGTTAAGAGTCAGATGTCAGAGATTTATGGAAGTATGCCCTGAGGAGTGAAGGCTCTTTCATACCAGTAGTCAAAATAATTTCCTGTCATACAAAAGCATGGAGTATGCTCCGACTACATTTGACCCTTTCGTAAATTGCTCGTTGCAAATGGGTGAGATTCCCGGAGCTACATCTGCTCGTAAAATTTAATGCCAGAAGCATTTTTTCCCTTCACACAGCACATAACATACCTATAGAATCCAATGTCTGGTATGTTCAACACATCTATTGGTAGAATTGCCAGATGACAGTTGCAATCCACATACATAGATTTCAAGCAGTCATCCTTTCCTAAACCTGAAATTCATGAAAGTCAATTATCAACAATCTGATACAAGGTTCATTTGGGAATAATCTTGTACAACTGGTATTATAAGCCTGCAAAATAGGGATGGTATAATTAGAAACTTAGAATTCAAATTCCACTCTCTGTACTGCAATCATGATAATATAGGTCATGCTTCTGAAGACTAATTTTCTTGAAGAGAGTAAAATATATGTAGCCGGGTGTGATACAAGATGCTCCTACTGGTCTCGGCCAGCAGGGTTACCCATTTGACTCAGTTGGTAGAGCATTGGACTCTCAATCCAGCAACTCGGGTTTGAATCCCAGGATTGGCAGTGGTCCTGTTTCATATGTATATTTTCTCTGTACAAACTTAATTTCATATTAATGATAATAATATAATAAACTTGTTGAACTTTTGATTTTGGCCATACCGACAGGTGTACTAATATGTGCAAACACAGCTCTACACTGACCCTGAGGTAGCAGAACGAGGTTGTTGCCCGTGGCACTGAGATCTTTGAGGCAGGTGAGTCTCCGGATCTGGCGTGGTATACTGTGGAGGTGGTTGGAGTCAACTAACAGGGTCTGGAGTTGACTGCAGTCAAACAGCTCCACCGGCAGCGACTTCAACTTGTTGTTCATCACCTCCAGAGTCTCCAGTTGCTGTAGTCGGCCAATAGCTGAACAAGGGTGGAATTAATACATACAGGGAATTGTCTTACATATCATCAGAACAACAGCTTCTGTAGTCTGCCAATAGCTGAACAAGAGTGGAGTTAGAATAAATGGATGGAACTGGGGTATTACTGTACTCTCTTCAATTCTTACATATCATCAGAACAGCAGCTGCTGTAGTTGGTCAATAGCTGTACATGGGAGATGTTAGAATACATACAGGAAATTGGGGTGTTATTCTTTAAAGTAGTACATGTGTACATATCATCAGGGAACAAGACCATGAATATATGTATATGTCCAACAACTTTTTAAAGGGACAATTCTAACAGAATCAAGAGAATAGTTGGGACATTTAAAGTCATCATTGACTATTTACTAATAACAGTCACTTTATTACTCAAGGTAAAATATACAAACTTAGAATGTTTGAAAATACAGTTATCATATTTTGGTTTTGTGGAGTATGAGCAAACATATGGAATACAGAAAGAGAAAACTAAATTAATGTTATTGGCATGATGAGTGAACACTGAAACACTGTGAGACTTACACTTGGGTAGTTGACTGATCTGGTTGTACGCCAGTTTTAGCGACACCAGCTTCGTGAGATTGCCGATGGACTCTGGAAGACTCCTGAGATCATTAGAACAAACGTCCAAATTTTCCAAATTTGCCAATTCTCCAATACCTGCAAATAAAATAATTAAAACAAAATTATTTCACAATAGCATCAACTAGAAAACAAAATTGTGAATGGATTTGATTAAATTAATTTAAAGAAAAACATATAGAATTGTTTGGGTAATTTTATCATGTCCATATTGAATTATGACTATGATTGTCATTAGTGAGGGAATTATTACAGTAAGCTTCTCTACAGTAATCGTTCATCCATATGCGACTATTAATTAGCAATGGATTATGACTATGATTGTCATTAGTGAGGGAATTATTACAGCAAGTTTCTCTGCAGTAATCATTCATCCATATGCGACTATTAATTAGCAATGGAATATTAAAATGCTCCTCAAATTATCATATATAATGTAGCACCATGAGCACAATGGATTTGGCACAATATAAATGTGCAAATTATTTATTATTATTATTATATGATGATCCTTTGAGTTTGTAGTTTTACTAGTTTACCCTATACCCCCATACCGGTATGTTAACAATTAGAAAAGGGTTTCCATTTTACTAACTTTCTGGTAGACATGTCAATTTGTTGCTGTGCAGGTATCTGAAAAATATTAAAATAATTTTCTCATTCAACATGAAAGAACGCAACAAAGTCAATGCTACTAAAGTTCTTGGTTATGAAATTAAATATTTAAAGGGTTTAAATAAATACTGCATAATGAATTTTGGACAGAGAACACATCACAAATATGTTCATAATTTAAAGTTAAACTCAAAATCACATCTTCAAATTGTAATATTATGGAGGGCTAGATAGTTATTTTCCTGCTTAACGATTATGGTATACTAGTATATATAAAGGGTACAGTAATGACTAGTCGGTTCAGAGTGGGGTAACTGTGTTCTAACTGAGATAGGATATTCTATGGAAGACCAATGCAGGTGAAATCATTTCAAAAGCAGCTCTAAACCCCAATTCAGCCAATCAAAGAACCACCAGTGTGTAAGCTTTCCCAACTGTTTAGGTGATACCAGCTCTCAGACAGGATTTGAACCTAGACCTTATGGTTTGCATAATGTGTATGGAAGAGGGTCCTACAACCACTGAACCAATGCAAATCAATTCTATACTCACAGCACAACCAAGTTGATTAAGCAGCTTACTTCATCAGGCTGAAAATGAAATGGAAGTCATATACAGGGTAGTTAAGACCTTTGTACCATGATTATAGTATGACAATAAAATGCAGAACTCTTATTATTATTAATTATTATTATTATTATTATTATTATTATTATTATTATTATTATTATTATTATAATAACAATGATAACTAACCAAAGTCACTAATAGATTCCTCTTGAGGTAGAGATTTGTCACATGTTTAAAGTCGCTAGTCTCAGTAAGCTGGGACGGAAGACTCTTGATGCCCATGTGGTTCAACTTAAGAACGTGATCACTTTTGTATGGACTCAGATCTATTTCCTTGTTCGTTTCATCCTTGCTCGACGAACTTGACGGAGTGACGAAGAATGCCGGCTCCATTGTTACAGTCTCACGCTGCAAAATATATTATGCATTCGTACGAGAACTTGTTAACAGTCATTATGCTTGATTAATGAACATTCATGGTGCATGACATATATACTGCAATGTAGGTATTTATGCACATTTAAATACACAATTAAACAAATTATTCTGACATTAATATCAGTTTTACACTGAAAACAATTGTACAAGAATGTCAGTTATACAAGTAGTTTAAGAGGTATGCATGCATCTAGTCCAGTAATCCAGATGTCTATCGCATCATATGTATTTAGCTACATCCATATAGTGCATAGCAGAAGCATTAGTATCTTTGTCTAGCTTGCATCAGCATATCGTACGGAATTAGTTGGAGAAGTAAAAATGTTTCTGATGCAACATGTGCACACTGTAATACAGTGTATATAATTATGTGCTGAAATATCTAATTACTAATGCAATTATTATCGATAATGATATAATTTATAATTAGTCCACAATAAATTAATTAATTAACCAATATCATAATTTATTTTACTAAACTATCTACAAGCTGGTATAATTATTCAGGAATGCAATTTTGGAACTGCACCTAATTCATGAATAGTTTCTTCTCTAGCAGACTAGAGCTGGCTGAAAAATATGCAGCTTGTTTGCCATTTTCTAAAGCCTTTTCAGTAAAGGTTCAGTCCAAGGCCAAGCCAAGACGCCGTGACCAGCTGGTGGCGAGTTACAACAGCTGACTGAGCTGTACAACCGACTTCGTTATTTATTTGTTCATCATATTGCGTGGATCGTGTTTCAGATGCTGTAAATTATTGCAACCTAAAACGTCTCGCATTAGACTGTAACTTCAACCAAAAGGTAACAGAAATAACATTAGATTCGTTGATGTTGTTGTTGTTTACTTCTGGTATAATTTGAGAGTTATCTCCCGCAACCTGTTACTTCGGGCTGTTCGTAAAGTAAATATTTAGTGTTACTATTTACAGTGACATGCATATTAGAAGTTTAATTAGATTTCTGACATAATTAAATATAACATTAAATTATTTTTAATATATTTATTTTATTTTATTCTATTTACTGCTGATATCAACAATGTCTGCGCCCATGAACACATGCAACTAGTTGTAAAGCCGGTAAGTGTACAACGTTTTTAGCAACGTTTTCTGGAATGTACATGTTTCAGATCTATGTATGTTGCCAATAGTTTCAACTTCATAGTGTGAAATCGAGACACATAAATGAAATATCGGTGATAAATCATATAGTTTAGTAAAACCAAGAAAAGACGAAGTGTAAACAAAACAAACAGGTAAACACCTGGTAAACACCTGGTAATACCTAAGACTGTGTTTATGTCCGAGTACTGTCATTGATGTATACACTGGCGTAGCAAAAACTAAAGGCAAGCAGATGACATTAGTGAAATACATGTTTGTTTACCTTCTTAGAGACGTTCTCTGCTGGGCAATGTTTGGTTGTACAAGCTATTACTTTACTTGTGATAACTATGCTATAGTACACACACCAGCCTTCTGTCCAGCTGTCAAGTGCAAGTGTGATCATTTAAAACACTTGGGATTCTCACCTCTGACCATGAACAGCTGATAAATGATAAGTGTTCCACATCTTTCATTACAATCCGTCGACAAATTTAGTCCAGCTATAGCTTATAGTTTAACGATAAGCATGAGCTCGCTTGTTCTGAGCACATCATTATGAGAAGTTTGTAGTACCGTAAGTGTGAAGAGGACCATTGTCTCCACCTTTGGCAGAATTGTAAGTCCTAATCACTAATGTTGCCGTGCAGATTGCGATCCTGAAGAGCTGACGTAGACATGCGGAACCTAAGCCTGCTAGAGGTGAAGAGGGTGGCGGACACAGAGAGTCTGGCCGGATGTCAGCGGATCACGGTGGACACAGACACTGACACAATCTACGCCGTCAGCGGAACGACTGCTTGCGGAATTGATGCCACATCTGGAGAGGTTTGTACTAAATTGTAGGGCAACATTCCCTTCACCGTATTACAGTGTTCAGAGCATGAAACCATACACTGTCCTTATCCTGTGCGGTCTGCTCTCAATAGTTTGGTAGTACCGTACAGATAACACAGTGACATCTAGTGCTATGAATATTGCTCTATTCTGCTGTGTAAAGGCGAGATATTCCCAGCTGCGATACAAAACACTAATTCAATCAATCAGTTCAGTCAATCCTGTGATCCTTAATCATGTTAATATTCGTTATTCATATTTTAGTAGTTTTAGCATAAATTCCAGACGATTAGAATAAAGTATAAGTGATCAATACAATATTTACTTGTAAATCACTGTCATGTATTGATGTCACATGACTTTCAGACGTCTAGCGTGGTCTCTCTGACCAGTGATGACCACCTCCCGGCCGATGGAAGTGGCCGTATTGTGGGTGTCCAGTATCTCCCGGACCAACAGGGCGTGTGTATCGCCACCGGCAACGGAAACCTTCTGGTCTGGACAGTGTCTGCTGGTCAGGTGAGCTGTCGTGGTCAAGGATAACGCTAACTGACCACAGATTGCCCGGTCTCTTCAGTGTATGAATCATTGCAAATTCATATTCACTCACTCACTGAGTGTATCAATAATACTATAAGTCAATGGGTGCATTGCCACAATTATGTCATATGTGTGACTGGCTTCAAGGATAGCACCTTTGAATAAGGAAAATCTCGTTCTTAGGCAGTTAATCATCTGACACTAATAACACTTGGGTTTTTTGACAACATTAGGATGATTAGCAATTTTTTATATATTTTAGAAATGCAACAGTATTGTCAGTTACATGCATAAAATTGGCTTAATTTTCAAGCATTTTATGGGTATGGTCCCACACTTTTTTGGCGTATCCATGTTGGAATTATCGTAGTTGTAACTTGATATGCAAGTTGTGACTATTATTGCAGAATGGTTGGTCTATAGAAGACGACCCAGGAGACTCAAGTTTGAATCTGTTTCCAGATTGAGTGTGTCGGCAGTGTGGAGAGCGGATTTACTGACATGTCCTGGAGTCCAGATATGGAGCTGATCGTCCTTGCCACCGGTCAGTGCTGCTCTAACTCACATCAGCTTTACACATTGTCCACACAGTCTTTTGTATTGTTACTATTTAAGGAATATCCATTGACTCATTAGGGCTGCTCAATTTGTCAGAACGCGGCTAGCCGCTTTGAAAGTTTCGAGATCAATGGCGAAAATGCAAATGAAGCAACCTGGCAATCTGACTTCCCTCCAGCGGCGCAAGTCGGCTAGAGATTTGCTGGTTAGCAATGTAGTTGCTGGAAGTACCTTAAACGGGGCCAAAAAAAAGTGTCGCTAGTATCTTTCATAATGCTGTAACATAAATGCCATGAGACCAACTTGTATCTGTCAGATGGATATCAATTCATATTTCAGGAGACGAGACATTGATCCTGATGACAAGAGAATTTGACCCCATAACGGAAATTTCCCAACACCCACAAGACCCTGGGGAAGGTTAGTGAAGTGTTATTGTATTGTAGTGTCATAGATTAGTGAGTTTAATGAGGGATTCTATTCATCAAACTCTTCTCAATGAGAAGAATTTACAGTAATGTATTCCCCAATAGAGCAGATAACACATTTATTCTGTGTTTTTGATCGTCGCAAATGGGTGAAAGATTCCCACAGCAACATTATACTCCATAATCACTCATTTTATTTTTGACAGGCACGATCAAATTACTTATTCTAACATGCTTCCAGTGTTCTGATGTTGTTTGATATCTTTTAGCGGAGTTTGTGACGGTGGGGTGGGGAAGGAAAGAAACTCAGTTCCATGGATCCGAGGGTAAAGCTGCGGCACAGCAGAAGAAAGCCGAGGTAAGATGACAGTGATGTTGGTAATTCTTGAAGCTTCCATTTCTCTCTGTGAAGCTTAGAATCCATGCTGGGGTTGAACTTCTACAGAGTTGTCCCCCCTTTGTCTAAGGAGTGGGTGCCTGTAATTTAAAGGCATAATATCACGGTTGATTGACCTATATAATGGACACACAAATTTCGATCTGAGACTAATTACGCATG
>JAUTBV010069205.1:0-19676 GCA_032361325.1 Lepetodrilus fucensis
CAAGTTTCATGAACAACTTCACGAACAATTTCATGAACAGTTCATGAAGTATCATTTGTTCATGAAGTGTTCGTGAAGTTTGTTCGTGAAGTTTGGTCGTGACGTTTAGTTCATGAACTACGTACTTGGATTTCCAGTCATTCTTTTAGGACATTATGCACATGACAGTCACTTTTGAGCTGACATTGCTCATATTTGTCCGATACCACAGCATAATAATTAGAATAATTAGGCTGCTTGAAATGGGTGGAAGTCTCCAAGGGTTTTGGATCGACCCCCATATGGGTTAAGGGTTCATAGAGTGTGCAGTTATATTAGTAAACTTGGCTTGAAATCACAGTCTCTGAGGGTTTTGGGGTAAGGATTTGTGGTGACATTTATATAAGTACGACATTTCAATAGCTTTACATATTCTAAAGTTACGCATGCTGTTTCTATGTCTAGAATTGGTTGTGTTCGCTTTCGAGGTTAGTACGGGGTAGGCCTATTCATGAATCCAGACAGATCTAATTGGATTAATTAACAGTGATTTCATTTCTAAAGGACGGCCATTAGGTAACATTACATTGCGGTGATTTTGTGTCCGAATCAAAGCATGTCTGTATGTCTTGTACATTTGTCCTTCCCGTCGCCATTCACAGAGTGTACAGCTCATTCTTAGTGTGGTAAATACTTGCTCTATGTAAACTAGACCTTCCAAATTAAATACTCTAATGGTATGTCGTTTATACATGCATTTCAGTCAACTTTAAACTTCAATGTTTGGAGGGTGTCAGATTACAAACCCAATGATTTGAGTTTTATTCTAAGTTGAGGGACCAACTGTATTTTCAATGGTCGAGGCAAGTTTCACATGCAGGGAACATTTGAATGCAGTGTCTATATGAATTGCATATTGTTTATTTGCACCAGCTATGGGCCATATTGACTATTAGTCTATCTATAGAGTGTTGTAGGTTCTCCTCCAAGCTTAAGCAGATTGTAGATATTTTACTGAAAGTCTGTGTTAAACAGATTAATTAATGAAACCACACTTTACTCACTCAATTGGGTTCAGAGTGTGAATATGGCCCATGCCTTATAGTGGATATCCTATATTTCAGAGTGCATACATAGGACATCAGCTTTAAAGCATAGGCCATGTTTCAGGGTGCACATATTGCCCATTCCTTAAATGAGGATATCTTGATTTTCAGAGAGTGTACACGGCTCATTGTCTTATTATGGATATCATATGTTTCAGAATATGTATCATTTACATGCCTTACAGCAGATATCCTATTTTTCACAATCCTATATGTTTCAGAGTGTGAACATGGTCCATGGATATCATATACAGTGTTCGAAATAAATAAAATAATAAGGGGGTCATTCTTCATAGGTCAAATGTTAATGGTGGTAAAATCTGTAATTTTCAGGGGGTCACATTTAACATTGAATATTTTCAAATGACCCCAGACCCCCTATTCGAACACTGATATATGTTTCAGATTGTATCTTTCCGATCATGTCTTAATGCGGATATCCTATATGTTTCAGAGTGTGTATATGGCCCATGCCTTAAAACGGATATCCTATGCAACATGTGATCCTGACTTCAATCAGTTTTCATTCCTGGCTAGAGAACCTAAAGGCCAGATCAATGTACAGTACTGCCATGCCTTCACCACATCCAACTCCGAGGAGGTGAGTACTTAGTACTGTTCACCAAGCAATGAGTGGGTACCCGGTAGGATGAGATGGAAATGTTCTAGCACCTGAATACTGTTCATCAAGCAGTGAATGGGTACCCAGTAGGATGAGATGGAAATGTTCTAGCACCTGAGTACTGTTCATCAAGCAGTGGATGGGTACCCAGTAAGATGAGATGGAAATGTTCTAGCACCTGAGTACTGTTCACCAAGCAGTGGATGGGTACCCGGTAGGATAGCATGGACATGTTATAGCACTGGAAACACAACAGCCTTGTTTATATACTCCCCAGGAAGCTGAGAGAGACAGTGGATGCACATTGATCCATTAACTGGGGTAATAATGATGTAGCACTTTATTTCAGCATACATTTGACCGTGGATTTAGAATATAAAATGTATACCCTTATTAGTATCACCTGATCACTGTGACACATGGTGAATCCAAACTCAGGACTTGCAATTAATTCAAACCAATAGTATAAAATAATCTGACTATATTGCATAAGATCGGGACTATTTATTTTTTTCCTGCCTGTTTTCATCCTGATAATTTGAAATTTAACATTCAAGTTCAAATTGGTTCTTTAGTAAAGTGCGTTTTAAGGATTTTTTATTCTTCAAAACTATCTGATTTTTCATCAAGCAATCATCTGGATGTGTATTTTTTTTTAAAAGTCCAATTATTTTAAAACAATTTTATGGTATACTTTATTCTCATCGTGTTCACGTTAAAATTAGTTTGTCATAAAAATAATGATGTCTTTGTTGTAAGCTTCTGGCCAACTAACCAAGTAATTGACTTACTTCGGATATATTTACAAAACATATCTGTGTAGTATAAACACACAATGATAAAATAATATGCACAGACTAAAAAATAATAATCAGGAAATATATACCAAGTTCTCTATGCATTTTGATTGGTCAGTGCAAAACAATCTTAGTCCGGTTAGTGACAAATGTAATCAAACAACAAGATGGCTTCCGTCCAAATTTTTGAAAGTCGTTGGAATTCCAACATGTCCTAGTTGTGCTAATCATGTTGACTAGCGAATGTTTACGTTGCATCTTCAAAGACGATCGTGGATTCCATGACACTTACTCAATAGTCTCTAACCTGCTTTGACATCTAGGTTACAGTGTGACCTATGGCCTTTTACCCTTTCCCTGCTGGATTAGGCACAGGCACTGCTTATGGAGCATCTCTGGTTGCCTTCAGTATGGAGAGAGTTAACTCTTTCCATACTGGAGGCAGCTGGAAAAGCCCTAAAGAACAGTGTTTAGTCAATGAAAGGCATGTATGTAATTCATTATATCGTTTGTCAAAGAGCTCATATCTAGTACAAGATCATAAGCATTCTCACAACAGTCTCTTATACATGGAGATCGGACACTTACGAGAGTGAGTGAGTGAGAGTGAATATGGATGTTAACGTCGCTGCGGGAATCGGGTACTTACGAGAGTGCTTACGAGAGCGCTGTGGACTCATAGTGGATGCCAAGAACTTTGAGAAACGATGTACAACTTCTCCATGCTGGAGGCAACCAGAGATGCCCTAAATAACAGTGACTGTGTCTAATCCAGCATGCTAGAAGCAACAAGCAAATTATTTAGAGAGCAGCGATTAGCATTAATCCAGCAGATATAGGGTTAAGTTTCAGCTATTTGTTCTACAGGTTAATGATTAGTTTCGGACACCTCCATCAAAGACATAGTTGTGTGTTATATATACCTCAAGGGAAAAAAATCTGAATCGTGCTTAATGAAAAAAAAGCATTGTTGATCACAATAAAGCAGGAAGTTTATTTGTGCTCTTGGCATGGTATATGCATGTGTGTGTTTGTTCCATTATCTTTTGTTTTGGCTGGGGTAAAGAAATAATAAAGATGTACAATAGAAGCTTGACAAGGTGATATGGTATTTGCAGACCAATTCAACAGTATCTGTTAACCCTGTAAATAGGTGGAATTTGTTGTCTATTTTGATGTAATTTGATAAATACATAGTAGGGGCAGATAGCATATTTGTTACAAAGTTGGACTCAGGATTTGACTGTGGTCGGTATTAATTGCAGTATTAAAACTTGGCTGATGAGATTAAATTGCGGAATAATCTTGAAAGAAAATATAAACCATCAATAAAAACTATTTTTAAAAATATAGCTAAGGAATGAGATTTATTGTATATTTTTTGTTCTCAGGATAAATGCACAAGTAAAGTTCTGAATTTGTTTTATTTTGTGTGGTGGAAACACATACAAACATTTTACATAGGATGGCATGTGAAGCATATGACAGATTATATCAATTGGTGGGTTTTTTTGGTCATAAAAAAAAAAATATCGTAACAATATTGTACATATTTTTTCTTCTTAAAAGTTTAATAAATATAACAGGAATTCATATATGAACAAATATTGTACAGAACATTAAACAATTCTTTTAAATTTAATATTTGTAACAGAAATTCATAGGAATATCTTTTTAGGGGTAGATTGACTTTTGCCACAGGCATTGTAGACTTTTATCCTGGGACAAATGTAATACGGTACTCTGATACAAGAGCAGTGCACTGAACAGTGAATATTGGTTTTCACAATGGTCAACCAACCAGCTAACATCATGGTGTATTTGGGATATGGGAGTCATTTCCTTATGGCATGGCCGCAGGATTTAGGAAATTATTTTTGTGTCATTAATCATATTGAAAAATATTTGAAACAGGATATTAAGAAAAATGAAAAATGAAAGACGAATTAAAAACAACAACAATATTATGGAAAATATGGATTTGTAATTTAGCTTGAAATTTGAATCTATGAGCGAGAGAAACCTGCTGTGACGTAAAACAATAATTAACTCACTGACATTCAAATATAGTGTAGGATTTACAGGTATATATATCATCAATTGGAAGTTTGGAGATTATTCCTCAATTGTGTAAAATAATGTAACAATCATAACTATGCTGTCAAAGGCAACCGGAGATGCCCAAAATAACTCTGTCTGTGCCCATTCCAGCAGGGAGAGGGTTAACGTGAATTACACACCAATCCTCAATACAAGAATCGCAATGAAGGAGCGTATTAGTGTTGATGAACTTGATGAATTTCTTCTCTGGGTCTTGCTTGTCTTTGTGTAGATAACAAAAGCTGGCTATGCTAGGTACTCCGGTGCACACACATGCACAGATCTACTCCAACCCAGTGCAGAATTCCACAAAATATATGAATATTAATAGTTGGCGATGCAACACGTATGATTGTTGTGGTATACAGGGAGTGCCAGAGAGATAAGGAAAGTATTAACCCTAGGTATGTAATAGTAATCTCACCCAGAGATATAGAAAAAGTACTAAACACGAGATCTCGTAGGTATGTAATATTAATCCCCCCCATGATTAGTAGCAGTTGTATCAGTGGAACTGGGTGTATATATATAAAAGGTTCTTGATGTTCGGTGTTAGAGATAGCGGATCATTTTCGATTTCGGTATGAAGCGCAATATGCAAATTCTGGTGAGTAATGTTTTCAAACTTTATGATCTTTATTTTATTTTTTTTGGTGACATTTTCAGGTGTGTTTTTTTTTCTAATGTTATGTCATGCTAATGTAGTTCTGAATATGTGTTATGATAATGTTCACATAACACATTATACCTACCACATAATGTTATATTGCCTTTCAGAGTTTCATATTGTCGCAAATGGGTGACATTAAACTCCATATTCACTCATTCAGAGTTTCATAGAACAAACTGTTATTCAATCCCCCCTATAATTTTTTCCCCTTCCAGTCTGTGATGACAAAAGTCTGGTTGACGTACACCACAGCATTGAAAATACACAACAACGTTGTCGTTCATAAATGTAATTGATAGATATCCATATTCCCATAATTTCCTATGATAATGATGCTTTTTCTTTCTTGTTACATTATACATATTAGCGTGATGTCTTAATAGCAGGGATATATTATTCAGTTGATTAAGCCTAATAGTTAAGGCCCAGATGTCAATGTAGAGTTGAATGGGAGAAGCTGGCATGATTTTCGTGTGGCTTGTGATTGATTGGAAAATATTCTGATTGATCACAACAGTTTCAGTTCAGAATCGAGCTTTCATGTTGGTTTGGTTTCAACATCATTGCGTTTTCTGACAGTCTTTTTATTGTTCTGAGTCATATTGTTACCTGGGATGGTGCTATAGGTGGGAATAATAATTATTTGATAATCATTATTATATTTAAGATATTTTATACATGATATATACAAACTTGTTGCATATGGGTGTGGAGTTTAGCACATTATAAGTGTCATTATTATTATTATTATTATTATTATTATTATTATTGCAATGACATGAAACACCACATCAATTACATTAAAGTATCAATGTTTTTTTTCTCCTTCTAATTATATATATTATTCATGTAATCGCATATTTATGGTGGTAGCACAAAGGTATGTTCTCAGACTTTGGACCCGCATTCATATTGAAGTTCAAATCCATACCGAGAACCCAATATCAATGTTTGCGGAATGCTAGCTTTGCCGTTTGTACTGTGGAAGCACAATTTTATCTTTGGTTTGTCAGTACCAACCAGTGCTCACAGGTTAACTGCTACAATCAGTGCTATGGGTGTTGCAGGTTTCATCCTGATGTGAACTGACAAGCCGTGATAGAAGAAAAATTCTTGAAAGCAACTCTAAACCCCAATTGAAACAAACAAAATAGGGTTTTAATTTTCTTATTTGAATTGGGGTTTAGAGCCACTTTCAACATTATTTCACTTAGTTAAGCTAATCGTACTACAAGACGTGGACCTTTGCTAACTTTCTAGCGGCATGGGTGTTATTTTTCGTACCTTAGCTCCATGTCAGGCGGTATTCAGTGCAGTATGTATATACAATAAACAATACTATCATAATTTGTTCATCCACATCAGCTTACTTCATTTTCTGAATAACTGAAACATCGGTACTTATGAATCCGTGGCGAGAGTACAATTAACATTATCCAGTACACGTGTTGCAATTACTTTGGTTGTTCACTGAGTACTCTCAGAGAACTGGACTGGAATGGGTGTGAGAGTTCATTAGGTGTTACCATATCCTAGTCCTGGGTATCCACTTTAGAGTTAGCTGCTTCATACAGGAGACACCAGTGTGTTTTCCTTGAGCCTAAAGCTACTCATCCTACACCAATAGAACCACAGGTGAAGGAGATGAGTGATTCCGTTGGCGTATTTATGTATATGTAATCTTGCTAGTACTCTGTACAGTCCATGCATCACGTACAAAGTACATAAACCTACATTACATAAAGCTACATGGAATCTGGAATGATAATAATTGTAGATTTGAGTTCATACATTTTTGTTGAGTGCTTCATCTTTGATGAATTAAGTTGGAATGTCTTATCATAGTTTCCTGAAGAATTCTGATATGTATATTGTGTTTATTACATTACATTTATTGTCAATTTAGTTGTATGAAAATATTTAAAAAAATATGAAGTTAAAACCTTTATGAATTAAAAAATAATAAAAAGAAATATAAAATTAAAACTATAGATATTTGTAAAATTATGGATCATGTGGATAACCAGGGCATAAATCAAGCTTACTATCTATTCATGCAGTTAGTAAAAGCATAGTTTATGCCCTTGAGTTAGCCCTGGACTACAGTACGACCCTTTTGTGAAACGCATGCCAGCGTCATGTAGTCTTATTATTATTCATCATAGTAATAGGTAATATGTATATGAAATTTCTCGGAGGTAGAGTCATGAATCAGCTTTGTGCAAACTTTTAGTATTTTCTTTCCAGATATTAACTGTTTTTGGGGCGGTATATCTATTAAGATAAAATATAGAAGAAGATAAGGGGGCGACATAGCGTAATTTCGTGATAGCAAGCTGACTTGTGCTGGATTAACTGACAAATCTTAATGGGGGAACTCTGCCAATATCACTGCAACTTGCCAAGATTTCGTAGCAGTAATACATCAGGATATATTGATAAGCATCATAACAAATGGTGCAGTAATATGTATATTGTATTATATATAATCCATAAACTATTATGATTAATATCATATTTAAAGTGACTCATACACCAAAATCAAACTTATTGAGCTGATGATCCTGCACCACATAGCGCGATTGATTCCTTCCAAATGACCCGCTATCGATAACTATGCTCATTTTAAGTCGTTTATTTACATAAACTGTTAGGTGAACAGGACGATGCAATATTAACATGTGACTTCATCCACGTTGCGCCATGCACGAGAAATCCGTGCAATCCGTGTAGAGACCCGTTATGAGTATGCCATGTGCGAGAAACTCGTGCAATCCGTGCAGAGAAACCCGTGTTGAGAAGGCCTCGCCAATTTCTAAACAAGCGATTGTTTACATCCGCCAAGTACAACGGCATATTTCGATGGGTTTTTGTGGTATTTCATGCCTGAAAGTTCGTATTTTTTGCTAATATTGCTCTATATATTATATATGACCAATAATAAAAATGGGCATACTGGTGAAATCTCTCAAGTGTATGAGTCCTTTTAATATTGTAATTTATTAATTGTCAAAAAAGTATGTCCTTTAACTCTCTCCATGCTGGAGGCAACCAGAGATGTGCCTGTGCCTAATCCCGCAGGGAGAGGGTTAAATGGTCATATGTTATTTTTAGAAAATGCCAGTTACATTGTACATAAATGTATTTGAATAATGCTTGTAAAACATTTAATATCTTTCTAGCTATGGTATTTCAAATGGGTTTGGTTAAAATTAATTTTGACATTTAATTTCAATAGCATCCCGCAAATTTAGAAACATCATAGTTCTCTCCAAGATTGCTTGTAAATGCTTGAAACCTAAGTCAATTGATAGTTACGCTTATTTTACAAAGGTTAATAGTTTTAAAGACCACCAACACATTGTTCTTGAAATAATTTATATTTAATGTATTTTTCTCTCTTGACACGTTTCAACTTAATTCAGCAAAAGTTGTAATTACTGTCAATTTGACATGGGTATCGATGTAAATTATGTTATGTGTCTATTTGTGGAATGTGGCATTTATGGCCATATATTTGAACGGTTGTAATACAATGCACATTATGGCCCCTTGACCATACCAGCTATAATTGTCCTCCATTCACGGTAACAAAGAAAGCACCTTTTCACTATTTCAATTATCTTAAATAACATCAGGAATGAGGGAGGTTTCTCTGAAGGAGTCAGAAGGTTACTGTGTACCGGGTATATTTCCAGAGGTTACACCGGTATTGACCAAGAAATGTTAGGAACCGTGTATCGTCAATGAAGTGTAGAATTATAGCACCATAAATGGATAAACTACAATGGTGATGGCCTATCAGCGTTGATCGATTAAGTCATGACAATGAACTCTGGTATATTTGGCGCTTGTGGTTATAATCTGACTAGAGATGTGTTGGGAGCAGGGAGGGACTACTTTTTCAGATATTACTACACCGTTGAAAGGTACACAGGTATGTAGATGATCCTGTAGATATTTACTGAAAAATATTAAACAAAATATGAAATGATGTAATGTTATCAATTTCTATTCGTAAATGCAGTGGTTGTCAAATAATAACAATTAGAAGAGAGTAGTGATGCATTTATCATGTTCATTAATTACAGTGCATTTCAGAAATAGTTTTTAACCATCTCACTGTTGAAAGCAACTAGAAATTAACATTTTCTTTCAGCATTGAGAGTGTTAATTAGGCCAGAGACATTAGCTTCCAAATGAAATTTCTAATGATTGGTATATTAATCTGTTTTTCATCGACTTTGTCTACCAAAATGATAAATCAACCATAATAACATGTTTTATTTGGTAATTTTGAATGGTATCTTAAAGAAATCGTCCAATAAAAACCTGAATCATAAGTAAGATATTGATTTGGGGGTTAATAGAAAGCTTTCTATGGTATTGTTTTCAGGACAATAGTATCATGAGGGTTCAAAGTTTGCCAATAAGTTGTCTAGACGGTATTATATCTAGAGTTTGTAGTATGTGTGCTGCATAATGGCTGTGCATCTAGATGTCTTGAATCGATAATATCTCGGCATACTCTAGATATTGCGTATTCTCTGATTACTATTGAAGTATGGACAATGACGCGAGAACGTGCACTTGTACGCAGGCTAGACAGATAACAGTAGGTTATGTAATTAGCGAGAGTCGTCGATTCATGGAATATATATATTTTAATTTTTTATATTAATTTCCATTTTAGGCAAATATAACTTTTTGCCTTGTATCTGTACAGCATGCTCAATGTTGGTGAAAGTTACTGTTCCGAGATGATCATGATAGGATGCGCTGTCTGCACTATGGCAGTGGAGTTGTCATCCTTGGTCTGCTAGTCTCAGCCGGTGCTCGCAGGTTGACTGCAACAAGTTGTGATATTTGAGAAAGAATTTTGAATTTTGAATTATTGAACGCCCAATAATAAATAATACTGGTATGTACATACCAGTTGGTTTTAAAGAAATGCATTTATATTACAGCAAAAAGTAAATGTAATTATTAGTTAGTATTGCACATTTTTAATTGGTCTATGAATAATATTATAGTCAATCTGTTCATAATTATCACCACTCAAACTGGCAAGTTTATTTTAATCACTACTGAACCTGCCAAGTTTAGTTTAATATATTTATTGTATGTAAATTTATTTTTAACGGTTGTAAGTGTACCGTTTAACAAAATGTAAGGTTATACTATTTAGTTAATAGTTACATACACAATCTTGTTTGTGTTTGTATCAGTTTGAAATATGCTTTCTGTTCTTACAGTACATATATCAATATTGGCATAGATTTCAATAACGTTTTCATTACATACTGTCTGGCATAGCCCAGCTGATTTCTCTATAGAGCTTTTGTAGCCAAGGTTCTTTCATGAAAATTCCTCACTGCAAACAAGTCAATTAACTTTCCAAGTTGCATTCACCCCCGTACATAATACACCTGCATTTTGTGAACGAGTCGACTCGGACCTGATTATTCCACCGCTCTGCGGGAACAGACTGCTCGCTGTCGTACCTGACAAGTAAGCGTAGAATTGCCGGCGTTTAGTTGATGAGATGTACCGTGAAGTGGGAAAAGTGTCGTTTAGTTACCCCTGTAACAGTAACAGGGCTAGTAACTGTACAAGTAACAGGGAAAGTAACAGGGAAAGTAACAGAGTAATGGTAAGAGGCAAAATATTGTGGATAGCAGTCAGTTAATTGATGCTTTAGTAGGGTCATGTGACCATTAATGTTCGTATATGCATATTCTTATTAATTTCCTGTTGTTATTTGTTGTTCTTTTAAATGTATTTATTTATTTATTTATTTATAATATTTATTTATTTATTTATTTATTCATTCATTCATTCATTCATTCATTCATTCATTCATTCATGCATTCATTCATTCATTCATTCATTCATTCATTCATTCATTCATTCATTCATTCATTCATTCATTCATTCATTCATTCGAAAATAATAATAGGTCATAAAATATGCATATATGAAATGTTTTCAATTGTATGTTCATGTTTTACATTGCCACGTATGGGTGAAAGAATCCTGCTGCGATGTAAAAGAGTAACTCGCTCACCCACGTTTTACATTTCCAAATACCTGGCTACGTCACCTTTAACCCTCTCTATGCTGAAGGCAACATGAGATGCCCTAAAAGAGCAGTGCCTGTGCCTAATCCAGCAGGTAGAGGGTTAAAGCTAATCTATGTTGAGCTTTTGCTGTCATGACTAGTTATATACAGTTGTGTTTCAATCTGAGGTTTAGTTAGATATAGATACACCTTGACTAATACTAGTAGGTGGACATACTCTGTAAATGTCAGATGAAAAGTTTCCCGAGAAACGACAGTACTGCGTCAAAAGAGACGAGACTTGGTATGTAGGCAAATTTCATTTTTTTTAGGCTGATTTTTCTCCTAATAATTGTCACTGTGGTGTGATCAAATTATTTGGTGACTTTGCATACCTATTAAATTAATAATAATAATACATTAATGGTTATTAACTTAATAATCTTAATGTAGTAATTAGTTTCCATAATAATTTGATTTGATGCAATAACATTAGTATGATTATTTCAGTTGAATAATTAACTTACATAATAATTAATTTCCATAACAATTTTAATGTAATACTCTTAGAATGATGAATAACTTATTTGTAATAATTAATGTACATAATTATGTTATGCAATAATTAATAGACTAAATAATGTTTTGTATAACATGTATAGGTTGGTATCTTTACTAGATGCATCCTTATACCAGTGTATACATGTATTTGTTGACATCTTGCTATCTGCATTTACCACTTAGTCATGGGGATATGTAGGATATCCTTGTTGACATTCTTCATAAGGTAATGATACTTATATAACAGCTCAGATGAGGGTCTGGAGGAGGGGATCATACATGTGTACATGATGAATATTGTGATGGCATCAGTCATACCTTTGCCGTGCCCCTTAACCCTCTCCATGCTGAAGGCAACCAGAGATGCCCAAAATAGCTGTATCTTGCGTAATTCAGCAGGGTTAAAGGTATACAATCACGGTTTGTTTGCATATTTCAAGGTCAAACATCTGTTATCTGAAAGTATGTACATTTGATTTGTGTACGCATTGTACTTTGACAACAAGCTATTTTGGGCAACAAGCTACATTTTCCGCATGTCACACTGGCTTTAAATATTTTTATGGCTAGTTGTTTTGCCGTGATGAAAAAGGAATTGTTTTGCCATGCTGAAAAGGGACTTGTAGTGTTCTCGTAAGTGCACGATCCCCATGTATTAGAGATTGCTACAAGAGTCCTTAAATGGTCTCGTACTGGATATGAGAGCTTTGAGAAATGATATCCTGGATATCTATCAGAGAGTCTTAGCTACTGTAAGTAGTAACCTAATACCACTTTTTTTAGTATAGAAAGTTAGTTTTTTTAAATATTTAAAACTATTAGAGGGTTTGAACTACCAGGAGAATTACGATAATGCTCCTTTTGCAGGTTGGGCATCCCAGGATAGTTGGGAGGTGGTTCTATTACTAGGTTTAACTCTCTCCCTGCTGGATTAAGCACAGATACTGCGCTTTAAGACATCTCCGGTTGCCTTCAGCATGGAGAGTGTTAAGCGGCTGGATATGTTGCAGTGGTGTTGTTCTGCAGGTAGAGGGTGAATGATGCTGTGTTTATCGGATATTATGGCTGTAAAAATACTGTACCGTCTGACTCGCGACTGTCTAGTGAGCTTGATACGAAGTCAGCATGTGGTAATCTTGAGGAGGTGGTATACAGGTAGTCGGCTTTAAGACTGGATGTCTGTTTGTTGATGTTTTGACGGGGATCAGGGTATTGCTTGAAGGTAGGAGGAAAGAAGTGCGATTAATTTTTATTACATTTTATTAATTTCTTTGTATTTGTTTATCTTTTTTTTTAACAAGGTCTCAGCCCCGAGAGTATGAAACTTATTGAGTACAATTTTATTTGAGGATTTGTGAACAAAAACCTTGAGCACGAGTTTGGACTCAAATGGTTTTAATTTTGGAGCCAGATTACGTTTTTATAATCCATGTTGCATCTTAATTTGATGGGTTTTTTTGTGTTTTTTTTATATTCACTTTATTAATTGTAGAGAATTTCTACTTTTGCTATTTTAATGAGACACTATATACATGTAAGTATAAAGAAATGAATAATAAGTATATGTCTGAGTCGAGTGCATTACAATGTCTTAATTTTCATTAGCTACATATTTAATTTCATGACCCACTAATGTAATCTCATATCTGTATTATAGTAGATTGTAGATCTAGGGTGATATTTTGAATAGGAGTATTTGGGTGGGAACACGGCATGACAAAGACTTAACATTCGCATAAGAGTCTAGTAATTTTCTCTCATAACAACAACAACAACAACAACAACAACAACAACAACAACAACAGGAAGTGTATATGACAGTAGTTACAACAACACTGCTGCTCTGTTCTCAGATTGTGGATTGATAATCAAAAACGCGATTCATTTTTTTTGGAAAAATATTGATTCACTTGTACGTAACTGGACACTCCATGTACACATTGAGGGGAAAAGAATGAGTCTGGAATCAATGAAGACATTGAACGTCCTTACTCTAAAGTATAAATATTGCATATCCCTTTGTTTGATCAATGTCTGATGTCAATATTGGGTCTGTTATCCAGAAAATTAAAGTATCACCAAACTAAGTTTTTCTCAGATAATTATGTTCTAATATGAAAATCGACAATGCTATTATATTGTTTTAACCCTCCCACTGCTGGATTAGGCTCAGAGACTGCTCTTTTGGGCATCTCTGGTTGCCTTCAGCATGGAGACGGTTAATTATATAATATTCTATTGTATGTAAATTATTTTTATGGAGAGGAATATTATATGCAATGAATATATTTATGATTGTGTTTTCAACTTGTTCAATGTGAGTTTCTTTTGTCAGATAAAACTAATTTGATAATATGTTGGAACAAATGTATGCCTCCTATGTGTTTCTGTAGTAATGTGGTTTATAAGAACTATCATACTAATCAAACAAGATAAGTTTTTCTTTTGGTTATGAAGGACATCATTTTTGAAAATTTAGTTATTTTAAAGTCAATTTATGACTCGTGCTGTATACGGGAAATTTAATTTCTATAAATATATCAATTTTAACATTTGTGCATAATATGCGTGAACATAGTTTAAGTGTGTTCCAGAATCCTTATAATAAAAAAATCTATTTAGTCCCTATTTAGTGCTTAAAGTGTATCCAAAGAAACCTTGTATATAACAGCGGTCAATATCCTCTGTTATTCAAGTGTCGATCATATTAATCTATTAAACAGATGCTGGTCATAATGACGATAATAAATAGTTTTTAATTGTCCAACCAGAAGTTACTTTTCAGGCAGCTTGTCTTTTGTGTGTATATTTCAGTTTATCACTCGTAGATTGCATGCAGGAATAGGGCCACCAGTGTTAATTGATTGACACCCCTGTTGTACATAGCATAATGTACAGGTGTTGTGTGTGGTATATTTCAGTTTATCACTTGTAGATTGCATTCAGGAATAGGGCCGCCAGTTGTACTGTACATAGCAGACAGTACAAGTGTTGTATGTGGTATATTTCAGTTTATCACTTGTAGATTTCATGCAGGACTATGGAGAATAGGGCTGCTAGTGTTAATTGATTGACACCCCTGTTGTACATAGCAGAATATACAGGTGTTGTATATGGTACATTCAGAGGTCTTTACACTTAGCAGGTGCTTGAAATGAATTTCTTGTGCCTGTGTTGGAGATAGCGACTTTGAACACTGCCAACATAATTTAGTCAGGTTCTCATTCAAATATTTTCGTCATGTGTGGGTGAAGGATTCCCACTGTGATGTAAAACAATAATTCACTTGTTCAAATCTTGGAACTACCCGATATGAAATTTGAAGCTCTACAGGTATATTCCTTGACTTTGTAATGATTTTTTTGTTTGTGTTATGGAAAGTAAAAAGTTGAAGGCAAACTTTCAAGGTTCGACAGTAAAGGATTGTCTGCCTGTCCGCCTGTCCGTGACATGTATTGTCCACAAGAGGACAAATGAAATATAGACTAAAGGTCCGCATACACCAGAGGTGGGTAAAATGTCACAGTACCAATCAGCGGCAACAACACAAGATTCTGTCAAAATTGTCGTTGCAAATTTTGCTTTCGGTGTGCAATCATATAGATAAATTATAAGGTTCTATCTCAGAACGTATATTGCCAGTTTTGTCCCCACAAAATTCGCCTCCAGTGACCAAGGACCTTAGCAAGCCCTTTTCCTACAGGGCAAGTAATTTAATGTCAATGTTTATTAACTTTACTAAAAAGGGAGTGATACAGTGACAGCTTCTGATCAGTAGGCAAAACCAGCCATTATCATTTAACTACTGTACCCTACAACATCATCAGTCAGTAAACACAGCTGAGAGGGGGAGAGAGGGAGAGGGAGGGAGGGAGAGGGTCGGCACAGCTACCATCAGTATTAGGGTCAGGCTCTCATTTGGTACTTGAAGTGTGGGTCTGCATAAATAGAGCTGATGTAAGACTGTTCACATATAGACAACGCAAGGGATGTAACATCTACAATATACATAGCATACAGCATGCAGACAATGGGTGATATGACATGTACAGTGCTGATCGGAATATGCACAGCCTTTAACATCTTCAAAAGATCTTAAGTTTTCAAAGTTTGTGTGGGCATTTTGAGTACGGTAAGTATTTGCATACAGTTTTCAAAATTGGTGTTGACATTTTGTGTAATACAGTTTTCAACGTTGATGTGGACATTTTGAGTAAGTATTTACATGCTCATGCTAGTTCTTATTATGACATCTCTCACTATAATTAACCCTCTCCGTGCTGTAGGCAACTGGATATGCCCTAACTTAGAGTCTGCCCAATCCAGCAGGATTAAATATCATGTAAAAAATCTTGCAATGTTTATGACATCACTACATCTTTAACACTAACTTAGCCACTAGCGTATAGCAGAAATATAAAATTTTATGATCATTATTCAAGCTCTTTAGATTTCTGCAGATAAAAGACTTCATCCCTGGGTCATCATGACATCAGATTGTCCATAATGAAAACCTACTTTATTACAATTTTCGACATCTTGTGTTAAATTGTTAAACTACTGAATTTATATTTTAGCCCATTATCTTGATAATATAACATAAGGAGCCATAAATTGAATAATGGGTAAATATATAATGGATGACGATATTATTATGGGGCAATAGAGCATGTAGCATTTGGTTTATGAATGTGTTTTGATGAGTGTTATAACCCATTATACACCTATTTACATTTTCATTAGTGAACAAAATTGCAATCTATACCATGGAGGCGAATAGTCCCATGCATTGCATGGTAGACCACTCAGGTTGCAAATTTACTGTCTCCCTGCTGGATTAGGTAAAAACACTGTTCATTGGGGCATCTCTGGTTGCCTTCAGCAGGGAGAGGGTTAAGCAGCATTGGGCTCTGTGAGTAATCGGATGGGTGACATAACCTGAGAGTATCTAGGATTTGGTCCTGCCCCACACTGAGGCACAAGTTTGGTGTCACCTTGGGCAAGTGACTTAGTTTGATAGTGCCTCTGTTCACCCAGCAGAGAATTGGGTACCCGGCAGGAAGAGATGGTGATGTGAATGTTAACCCTCTAGCGCCTGCAACACAGCAGCTTGGTTGTATACTCCCCAGGGAGTCAATATGGAATCTGATTGCACAGTGATCCATTGACCGGGGTAATAATGTGGAGGCCAATGAGCAGCGATGGCTGGAAATTAGGCACTAAAACCATTATTATATAAAGCACTGAGCATGCTGTTAGTGCGTGGATATAGCACTATATAAATGGACTACTTATACTCATACTTATACATCTTAGTTATGTCCTAGTCACATCCGATAGTCACGTCCTAGTAACTTGTTTAGTCACTCAAATGCGATGCATGTTCGAGGTCGGTTGGTTTGTGGATGGGTGACTGAGAACCTGAGATTAATTCCTGCCCCACATGGAAACACAGGCTGAAAAACTTGTGGTGTCGCCTTAGGCAAGTGGCTTATTTCGATAATGCCTCTGTTCACCCAGCAGACGGGATGATATGGACATAGCACTATGAAAGGCAACTTGGGTTGGAAAATGAAACTATACTAATCACTTGACCGGGGTAGCGCAATGAGCATGCTTTAGATCTTGGTTTGGCGCAATATTAATGTACACATTATACGCCATCATAATTTAAAATCACAATGCCAGTTTTGATACACATTCTGTAAATCTGTGAATATGAAGATACTGATGATAGTATAGCTATAACGATGACAACCAAGAGGTAGATTTGGGTTATCTGCTCTTGGAGGTGTGGGCAAGATGTATATGGAGGCGAAGTGTTGGGTCAGAGGTATAATGAGGTCTCACCTCGATGAAAGAGAAAATCATCTAATGAAGAGAACTTGTTTAAACACTCTTCCTGCTGCATTAGGTACAGGCACTCTTCCTTAGGACACCTCTGGATGCCTTCAGCAAGGAGAGGGTTAATTAAGGTGTGCAACATTATTCTGTTTGACCAGATATAATTAGCAGCCATGATTAGTTGTGGGCATGCCATGGCGGTTTCTTCTTGGTTCTCGTTGTAGGGTGGGTTGGTGGTTGGTAGTGGTTGTATTGGTTGTATTGGTTGTATTGGTTGTTTCTTAATGATTGTGGATTGGTGTGTTCTGGACAGTTGTCTTATGTCAAACACATTTTTCTCACCTTCACTCCCAAAAATATGTGGAAAATTAGGCCTCAATGTGGATCCTTTAATCAACAATTGTTTCCCTTACATTTTTTATTATAATAAAAAAAAAAGAATAATAGTAATGTGCAGTTTTTATATAGTGCCAAATCCACGCTACAATGTTTATTGATGAAATCGAACACAATCCGTCATCATATATCATAAGATTTCCAAATATTATTTAATTTAATGTACACAATGTCAACAACCAATCATCAGAGAGGACATCCAACCCCTTTTCATCGATTGCGACCTATGACCTCTGCTATCTGTCAGATCGCTTCCACCAGTGACACTGATAGGTATTTGATAGATTTTCCATACATATGTGTGTGTGTGTGTGTGTATATGTGTGTGTGTGTGTATGTGTATGTGCTAGTGTGTGTACATTTCGACTTGATATTGACAAATTTGGTTGTCTGTTCTATGACAGGTAGTGCTAATTGCAGATATTGATTGACGGGTCAGGTGAGGTTACGGATGTCCAGTGTCATGACAATGCAGGTCTTGCTGTGGTCACTGTGGTCAGTTCATGGTCATTGTTATGGTCAGAGTGTGTCTGTAGGACTGGACACAAGAGTTTGAGTTCTATGATTTTGCTTGTGAACCTGGAGGAATTTTTTAAAGATTTTCGTTTTTCGTGGCAGTGGGAATATTTCACCCATACACTAACCAAGAGGAAGGGCAAGGTTAGTGTGACATTTTTGTGACATTTTTGTCAACGTCTGTTTCTGTTTCTCGGGATAATGTCAGTTGATTCCTCTTGATAACAATCTCAATATATTTGTTTGTATTCATTTGTATTCATTCAAGTTTTTTTACAGCTGTTACCAACAAGCTGTGAGATCAGCAAAAACTATTTAATCTATTTTTTAATTATTTTCTTAAAAACTACTGCCCTCAACCCAACTAAAAATAAACCTGCCAATATTTGTACAGGAATAGTAAATGCAGGTATATATTATGGTTTTTTTTTTCAAGATTATAATATATGGTCTAAAACTCTGTTGATAATGTAAACACCCTTTCTCCTATAATTGGAAAAGAAAAACAGTGCACTTAACTTTTCAGTATGAGGTCCTTTGAACATGAGTGTGAACATGTGAATGGCCATTTACAAAGTGGGTGGCTGAAAGTGGGGGGTATTGTTCAGGAATTTCAATGCTAGGACCAATTCCTGGGCTATTGTTGATTGTGCCCACAATAGGTGTAATGTTAGATATTTTAATGGAGGTTTGAAAATTACTTTCAAGGTCACAAACTGTAATCTGAATACCAGCCTGCACTTTGAACTTAGGAATAATACCCAATGTGCCTTGAATTCTTTAGTTTATTGTTTTCACAATGCTTGGTGAGATTATATATTTCACAATGCTTGGTGAGATTATATACTTAATATTTCATCATTCTGGCGCCGAGATTATGAAACACTTTTTTTAGCATAATTTCATGCTCAACTCAGTTTTATTCATAAATCCCCATATTAAATTTGAGCTAGGGCATGACATTATATTCACTTTTCTAATTTTAGCCACATATTTTAAGAAATTCTCTCTCTCTCTCTCTCTC
>JAUTBV010069316.1:0-19676 GCA_032361325.1 Lepetodrilus fucensis
TGCCACACCACAGAGCCCGATCTGGTGGTGCTGGATCTGATGTTGCCCGAACTGGATGGGCTGGAGGTATGCCGCCAGATACAACAACATCGCCGGACTCCGGTGATCATGGTCACGGCCAAGGATGACGAAAGTGACGTGCTGATTGGTCTTGGGGTTGGGGCTGACGACTATTTGACGAAGCCCTTCAGTCCCCGGGAATTGGCGGCGCGGGTGCACGCCGTACTGAGGCGAACCAGCGACTCGGTTCCCGATCGTGATGTCCATGTCCTGGGCGGTGTTCGTTTGGACAAGTCGTCACGAACAGCGAGCCGAGACGGAGAGTTGGTTCACCTCACCGCCACCGAGTTTGACCTGGCCCTCACCCTGATGGCGGCCAACGGGGCCGTGTTCAGTCGGGAACAATTGCTCCAACAGGTCTGGGGCTACCGGGATGGCTCCGGGGCCCGGACCGTGGACAGCCATGTTCGAGCGGTGCGATCCAAGCTGGGTGATGACCTGATCCGTACCGTTCATGGAGTGGGCTACTCCGTTGGATCGTTGGGGACCGGCGACCGACAACCAGATCTGTGAGCACACGTTTATGAGCGACTCCCGAATTGGCGGCCACCAGGTTGACACTGGCCAGGTTGACACTGGCCGGGCAGAGCCTGGTCGGGGTGGTGCTGGGCGGACCAACGGGCCCGGACACTCAGATACCGCCAACGACCGGGTGGACCGGCTGACGGGAATGCTGGATCGGGTTGTTCCCTTTGGCTCGTTTCGCCCGCTGGACCGGGTGCCGTCCATCAAGCTCAAGCTGAGTATCCTGATCCTCTCGGGAATCGGGATCACCATCACCAGCCTTACCGTGAGCTACTGGTTGAATATGAAGCCCCGCTTTGCCTTGGTAATTAGTGTCGTTCTGGCCCTGGTTCTGGTACAGATTCTGGCCCGCGGTATCACGTCCCCACTGCGAGAGATGTCCAAGGCTGCCGATGCCATGGCGGCCGGGGACCTTGATCAGCGGGTACCCGCAACCGGCAACGATGAGGTTGGACAGCTGGGTCGATCGTTCAACGAGATGGCGGTCCAGATCGCCGACCTTGAGCGACAGCGTCGTGCCCTGATTGCCAACGTGAGTCATGAATTGCGCACGCCAATTGCCGTCATTCAGGGGAACCTGGAGAACCTGGTGGATGGGGTTGGTGACGACGACGAGGCAACGGTTGCCGTGATGCTTCGACAGAGCAGACGTCTGGCTCGCATGGTGGAGCAACTGATGGACCTTTCCCGGCTTGAGGCTGGGGCCACCCCCATGCGGATCCGTCCCATGGATCTGGTTGCTGTTACCAAACAGGCAGTTCAAGAGGCCATGATGCGGGATCCTCGGCCCCTGATTTCCTTGACGACACCGGAGGAATTACCCATGACCGGTGACCCTGAGCGGCTCCACCAGGTGTTGGCCAATTTGTTGGACAACGCCATCCGGTTCCACTCGGGGACCGACCCTATTGAGATTACCATCACCGCCGCCGGTGAGGGGGTGAGCGTTCGGGTTGAAGACTCTGGCCCCGGCATCCCCCCGGATGAGTTGGTTCGCATATTCGAGCGATTCCACCGGGTCGATCCCGAGCGCTCGACGGCGCGTGGCGGCAGCGGCCTGGGTCTGGCCATCTGCCAGTGGATTGTTGACCTTCACCACGGCTCGATCTCGGCCGCCAACCGGCCGCATGGTGGCGCCATGATCTCGGTCCACTTGCCGGTGGCGGCCTCGTAATCTGGCGGTTCGGTGGTGACGGTACGGCGCCGTCCGGCCGAGCGCGAACGTGAGGTTCGGTCCAACTTCAGGCGGCGATGATGCCACCGGCTAGATCGGTGATATTGCACATGCCCCTGGAGACGAGGAAGCGAGCAACCTCGGCGCTTCTGATTCCGGTCTGGCAATAGAGGGCGACGCCTCCAGCCCGGTCAAACTCTCGGTATCGAGAACCGAGTTCTGACTGGGGGATGTTGATGGCATCCGGGAGGGAACCGGTCGCAAACTCATACCTTTCGCGAACGTCGACAAGCTGTACGCCTCGCGATACCAGACGACTAGCGTTGCGGCTGGGGACGGTTTCAAGGCAGGTAGAGGGGGTCATTGGAAGCTCCGTGATAGATCGAGAAGGTACTCATTCACTATACCCCTGGGGGTATCTGGATCCACTCGTTGAGTTTGCGAGCCACGGTGTTGGCGGCTCATTCGGTGGTGTGGGTCGTCAACCCGACACTCGCGTCGCTATTGGTGAGGACGGTGAGCCCCGGGATGCAGGGCACGAATAGAACGAAACGATGGACTAGCCACGCTGAGGCCGCCAGGCGGCTGAGGGAAGACGAGGAAAAGGCCACCAGTATCTGAAACCGCACACTCACGCTAGAAGCCCCTTAGGTCAACGCGCTGAGCACTCACGAACACTGGCCTCCTAAAGCAGCCAGCTAGAGGTGATGACAACTGTCAACGTCCCGAGTCCAACCTTTGGAAGAATCTCGACCGGCTTATCCACTACTAGTTTCGTGGCAAGAACATAGCCGTGCCGCCGAACAGGGCCAGGCCTATCCATTCTTGGTCCACCTTCGCCGTTTTGGCTCTTTCGCTGAGATACGAACGCAGAACTCGTGGTAACCGGCTCGCCGGACAGACAGCAGAGACTTCGATGACGCCATTTTCATTGACTTTCCTACGTTGCACGTTGTAATCCGAACACTTGTTCGCTATATTGGGGCACCAATCGAGTTTAAAGGAGTCCCATGGCCACCAACGACCCAACAACAAATCAACCACAAAGCTGGGACGCCATCACCAACCTCCGCCAACAACTCCTCAACATCCCGACCACCAACCTCACCTCCACCCAACTCATCACCCTCACCCAACAAATCCGCCTCCTCGAAACCGCAACCGCCACCACCAAAATTCGCATCGCCAAACAAGCCGACAAACTCACCAAAGACGGCCAAGGCCCAGACCCAACCGAAACCTCCCTCGGAACCGGCCGAGTCTCAGCCAAGACCGCCCGCCAAGAAGCAGCCAGAGCTAAAACCACCGACCAGCTACCCGGACTAGGCGAAGCCCTCCAAGACGGTGACATCAGCCCCGAACACATCGACACCGTCTCCCGCCAAACCAAAAACCTCACCGACCAAGAACGTGCCAAGCTCAAAGAAGACGAAGAAGACCTCGTCAACAAAGCCAAAAACCTTCCCGTAGACACCTTCAACCGCCACCTCAGCAAAAAGATCGACCAGATTCGCAACGACCACGGCCGAGCCACCGAACGCAAACAACGCGCCGACTCCTTCTTCCGTCACTGGACCGACAAAGCCACCGGCATGGGCCGCTTCACCGGAGCCCTCGACCCGGAACGATTCGAAACCATCATCACCGCCATCGAAGCAGAAATGCGTGCCATGGCCAACACCGCCAAACGCGACGGCTCCACCCAACCCCTCCACCTCAACGACCACCTAGCCGCCACCGCCCTCATCGAACTCATCTCACACGGAAACGGCAACCAAGGCCGCCCCAAAGTCGTTGTCATCACCGACGAACAAACCCTCGCTGACGGACCTCACGACCACACCATCCGCCAAACCCGCAACGGCATGCCCCTCTCCGCCGAAGCCATCACCCGCCTGTGCTGCGACACCATCATGCAACGAGTAGTCATCGACGCCGAAGGCGTACCCATTGATGTCGGACGCGCCCAACGCACCGCCACCCCCGCCCAATGGTCCGCCCTGAACACAATGCACACCACCTGCGCCTGGGCAGGATGTGACCGACCCATCTCCTGGTGCCAAGCACACCACATCCTCGAATGGGACCCCAACGGACCCACCGACCTTGACAACCTCGTCCCCCTATGCTCCAAACACCACCACCAAGTACACGAAGGCCACTGGAGCATCAAACTCCTGCCTAACCGGACCCTCAAGATCTACCAACCCAACGGGGTCCACTACACCACCGCAGTCCCCGACCGTCTCCAAGACTGGCTCAAATCAAAGCCATCGAAGAGGCAAACCCGGGTTGCCCAGCCCGAGGAAGCAGGGCATACGCCATCAAGATCCACCGGGTCAAAACACAGGGCCTCCAATCAAGAACCCAGCCGACAATAGGCTCCCCACTCGGTTCCAGAACAAGGCAACCAGGCGCTTCACGCGCCCCTTTGTCGCGCCTGTGGTTCCTGGCTTAGCAGACGGCGTTCACGTAGGGGTAGGGGTTGACCGCTCGACCGCCGCCAGGGTGGACCTCAAAATGAAGATGTGGAATACCGCGGGCATTTCCGTCATCTCCGACGTAACCGATGATGTCCCCCGCACTCACCGATCCCGAAGCCCCGTAGTCCGACATGTGGGTTCCATAGTAATAGTTGCCGTCATTGCCCTGAAGGTGGAACGAGCGGCCACCAACCCGATTCGAGCGATGGGACACGGTGCCCGAAACCGGAGCAACTATGGGGGTCCCGATGGAGGCCATCATGTCCACTCCCTTGTGACGTCGTCCACCCGAACGGGGATAGCCCCACGAGTCGATAAAGGAAACAGCACCAGAAACCGGGCAATAGGTCAACACGGTACCGCTGGAGCCACCGTCGCTTGAACCGCTATCGCTCGAACCGCTATCACTTGAACCGCTATCACCAGCAGCACCACCAGAGCTATCGCCGGAACTGTCACCACCAGAGTCACTGCCACCGGACGCTGCCTCGGCGGCCCTGGCCTCTTCCGCCCTACGGCGCTCCTCGGCCTTGCGACGTTCCTCGGCCTTGCGTCGCTCCTCTTCCTGGCGGCGCACCTCTTCTAAGCGCTTGGCCTCAATCTCTTCCAAACGGGCGAGCTCCACCCCGATCTCTTCCCTAGTCGACATCAGGGCAGCGATCATCTCGTCTTGATTCGCCGTGGCCTGGTCAAGACTGGCCCGGGAGACATCCAGGTCCTCCAACAGGATCCGATACTGCTCCAAGGAGTCGGTATTGGTGCCAACGGCCAACTCGTTGAGCGTGGCTGCCCGCAGCGAAACCATGAAGCTATCGGACCCAAGCAGCCCGGCCTCCGAACCCGACTCCACGAAATCAGAGATGGCGGCCTCGCTGGCCTCTTGGAACAAGGCCTCAGCCTCTGCCCCCAACCGTTCCGTCTCGGCCTGGGCAAAGAGCACCTCATGCTCCAGACCACTCAGCGCAGTCTCGGCGTCGGACAACTCGGTCACGAGCTCCTCAAGACGCTCCCGAGTTTCGTCCAAACCCGGAGTGCGCTGAGCGCCGGCGGGAACCCCAAACCCGAAGAACGCGGCAAGGAGCAGACCAGCCAGTATCACCGCAAAATGCGGCAGCGACAATCGAGTTGGGAACTCCACAGCTTAAGAACGGTATCCCCGGTGACCGTCTCGTCACTATGGGTAGTGACACTCAGTCACTCTCCGCTGTTTGAGACCTTTGGATCTCGATGTACCAGCGCCCGAATGATCTCTTCCACCGAAACCACCCCGACCGGTCCATCGTCGTCCACCACCACCGCCAGCTGACGATGGGCCCGCCTCAGCGAACGCAAGGCATCAATCATCGACCAGTCATCGCGGACAACGGCCATGCGGCGAGTGAAGGTGCTTGACAGCGGTAGGAGCCGATCGGGTCCCTGAATGGGCAGAAGATCCTTCACATGCAGATAGCCGACAAAGCGTTCCTCCCCCAACGCGGGGGCAACGATTGGCACCCGATTCTGCCCGGATATCTCGATGGCATGTTCGGCCTGCTCGGCCGTGGTTCCCAAACGGATGGTGGTGACCTCATCCAATGATCGGGCGATCTCTCCAACCGGCCGCTCAGCGAAGGATAAGGCCGAGCGCAGTAGGTCTGCGCTATCGGCATCGATCCCGCCGCCTTCAGACGAGTGGGTCACGATGGCTGCCAGTTCTGCGGCGGAATGGGCTGCCACCAGTTCGTCGCGAGGCTCAACTCCTACCAAACGGCAGCCAAGGTTGGCAAGAGTATTCAGGAAGTACACCACCGGCTTCATTACCGTCAGATAGGCCCGATAGGGCAGCACCAGTATCCTCAATGTTGGTTCTGGCCGGGCGATAGCGATGTTCTTGGGCACCATCTCCCCCACCACCAGGTGCAGAAACACCACGAGGGTCAGGGCAACAGCGAAACTGCCGATCCGGGCCACGTCATGGGGAACAGCATCACCAACGATCGACTCAAGGATCGAGCCCACCGCAGGCTCCCCCACCCAGCCAAGCCCCAAAGAGGCAATGGTGATCCCAAGCTGGGCACCCGCAAGCTGGACCGACAAGTCACGAAAGGAGTCCATGGCGGCCTGGGCCGTTGCTCTCCCCTGCTCAGCCGCCGCCTCGATGGTGGCGCGTCTGGCAGCAATCACGGCGAACTCATAGGCAACAAAGACTGCATTGAGCATTAGCAGCCCAACCGCAGCGGCCAAGGAATAGCCCAGGTTGGCTCCGCTCAAAGCCTCCCCATCGCTCAGTCTGGCGAACAACACCGCGTCAATCATGGCTGGCGCCGTTCACCGGGTTCACTAACCGAGTTTCTCGCTGCACTCTCAACATCGCCTGGCCCAGGAGTGGAGGAGGGCCGAACCACCTGAACCGAGGCGATACGCAGACCGTCCATGGCCGCTACTTCAAGCCGCCAACCGTCAATCGTCACTCGGTCGCCCTCGTCGGGAATCCGCCCCAACCGGTCGAGAATGAATCCGGCAATGGTTTCATACTCACCCTCAGGCGTGTAAAACCCGGAGGCATCAAGAACCTCATCGGCGTGAAGAGTTCCAGCAACAACCACAATCCCGGTGCGCTTACCCCGGGTGAGGTCGGCGGTCTCCACGTCATATTCATCGTCGATATCCCCGGCGATCTCCTCCAGGACATCCTCTAGGGTGAGGACACCGGCGGTTCCACCATGTTCGTCCACCACGATGACCAGTTGACTGCCGGTCAGGCGGAAGTCTTCCAACACGTCACCGAGATCACGAGTCTCCGGCACAATATGGGGAACCCTCATAATGTCACCGATAGGAGTCGAGCGGCGACGAGAAGGTGGCAACTTAAACACATCGGTGATGCGCGCTACCCCAACGATCTGGTCGATGTCCTCGCCGTAGACCGGGTAGCGACTGTGCCCGGTTTCCATCGAAAGGTCGATGAAGTCTCCCACCGTTGCCGTGGACGGAACCGCACCCAGGTGAACCCTCGGGGTCAGGGCATCGGCGGCC
This sequence comes from Lepetodrilus fucensis, assembly GCA_032361325.1. Lineage (NCBI taxonomy): Eukaryota > Metazoa > Mollusca > Gastropoda > Lepetellida > Lepetodrilidae > Lepetodrilus > Lepetodrilus fucensis. The sequence goes on from JAUTBV010069316.1 coordinate 7,258, forward strand.
GTCTTATCCTCGAACCGAATCGTGCGGGTGAGCAACTCCAAAGCGTCGGGAGCCAAGGTGCCGGAATCCCCCGATGATCGGATCAGGTATTCGATCTCGTCCAGGCTTCGAACCGAGGTCAACTCTTCCTGTGGCTCAATGCCGAGCCGGCGGATCAGCCAGTTCGCCGCGCCGTTGAAGACCAAGATGAAGGGAGACATCAACCGGTGCACCACCCGCGCTATGGGCAACAAGGCCACCGCCACCGCTTCGGGTTTGGCGATGGCAATGTTTTTTGGAACCAACTCTCCAGCCACCATCTGAAACACCGTGGCGATCGACAAGGCAACGACCACCGAGACCGCGGAGTTACCCGATCCCACCATGGGCTCCAGAAGAGGATCCAGTAAGGTTCCAGCCAATGGCTCGGCGATAAAGCCCAATAGCAGGCTGGTGATAGTAATCCCGAGCTGGGCACCCGAGAGATGAAACGACATCCTTTTGGTCGCTGCCAGAGCGATTTTAGCTGACCAACGGCCCTCGCCTGCCATGGCTCTCAGCTTGGATTGGTCGACGGCAATGAGGGCAAACTCGACGGCAACAAAGAAGCCATTGGCGGCAACGAGTAGGAAGACAAGGGCAAGCCCAAGAACGGTGTTTCTCATGATGAAGAAGAACCGGAATCCTAGCTTCGGATTCTTGCTAGGTTCGTGATCTGTGCAAAGCGACCCGACGATGAACTCCAGCCCCAACATCATGACCCTGGTCGGTGTCGCTTCGTTGATCGGAGGCCAGGTGATCCTCCAAGACATCAACTGGCAAATTGCTCCGGGAGAGAACTGGGTGGTAATTGGACCCAACGGTGGAGGAAAGAGCACCCTCATTGCCATCGCCGGACTACGCCGTCACCCATCCGCAGGCCAGGTGACCGTTCTCGGACACCGGCTTGGGTACGTCGACATCAGACCGCTCCGCTCAAAAATCTCCACCTCATCCGCCATCTTCGCCACCTCGCTACGCCCCGCCCTGTCAGTCCTGGATGTGGTCAAGTGCGGAATGTCTGGCGTCTTGGAACCCTGGTGGTACGACGAAGCCCCCGGCGACCACAAACGGGCCCTGAACCTGCTGGATTCGGTTGGTTTGCAAGGCCACGGTGACCAAAGCTTTGGGACCCTCTCCTCCGGCGAGAAACAACGTTGCCTCCTCGCCCGTGCCCTAATGCCCGACCCAGATCTGCTCTTATTGGACGAACCAAACGCCGGTCTTGACCTTGCCGGTCGGGAGCAACTCATTGCCAGCCTGGACCAACTGGCCAATACAACCACTTCGGTCGCCGACACCCAAGGAACCGGTACCCAACGGGCAACTGTCCTGGTGACCCACCATGTGGAGGACATTCCTCGCTCGGCCAGCCACCTCCTGGCAATAGCCAAGGGCAGGATCATGGAGGCGGGACCCATCGAGGAAACCCTGAGCGCCGGGCTGCTTTCCGACCTGTTTGAGCTCCCCGTGCGACTTAGTCGGGAGGACCAGCGTTGGTCGGCTCGTTTGCAGATGCCTCGGCCATCTCCTTGAGCTCTTCCGTCCTCTTAGCGACCTCTTCCTGTTGAAGCCTCAGTTCCACCTTAAGATCGGCCTCGGCCTGAATCTCTCGGTTCGAGACCACGAAGAGCAAAGGATACGGATTAACCGGATTGCCCCCACCGGGATGCACCTGCATATGGAGGTGAGGCGGTGTGCCCACAGCGTTGCCGGTTGCTCCGACGTAGCCGATGACCTCGCCAACCTCGACGACCTGCCCCTCGTGCAATCCACTGGCGAAGGCAGAAAGATGAGCGTAGTACCAGTCGGTTCCGCTTTCTCCGTGAAGCCAAAGCCGAAGACCACCCAGTGATCCAGTACCGACACGAGAAATCACACCGCGCTCGGTGGCCACCAGGGGTGCACCAGTCGGAGCGAAGATGTCAATCCCTTCGTGCCAGTGCTCATCTTCGGTGCCCAAAGCGCGGGGATAGCCCCAAGAGTCAATCAGCGGTACCTCGTACTCGAAATCGCCAATGGGGAAAACCACACCTTCGATGTAGATAGCACTCCCGGCCTCGAAGGCCTCCAGTTCCCTCTCGGCCTGGTCAATGTCGGCCCGTCGATCATCTACGTCCAGGGCGAAATCCGCCAGCAGATCCGAGATGAGTAACGAGCGATTAAGGACCTGGGTGGCATCCACGCCCAGTGAGTCGCGAAGTTCCTCGTAGGACACGATGGATCGGTGGTCGACCTTGAGCAAGCTTTCGATCAGGGTGTTCTTGACCTGGAGGTCCAAGATGTCGTCGTAATCGGAGTTGGCACCCAATTCGGCTTCGCTGCCGCGAACAAAAGCATTGAGTGCCCGCTCTCGCAACTGGGTTTCCATGCGTTCCAGCAGGATCAGGGTCTGGCGGGCCTCATCGGTCAGTTCGGTCTTTTGCTCACCCAGTTCTTTTTGACGTAGTCGCAGGGACTTGACGCTGGCAATGGCCCCCTCATGCTCCAGTTTGGCCGCTTGCACCTTGGAGCGGGCCGCGTTGACGCTACTAAAGAGCACCTTGGCGACTTGGAATTCTCCCTGGCCGGAATAGCGGCCGCTGCTTGAAATCCCGTCGCCCTGGACCGGGACGGTGAGGTCAGTGTCGGGAACCTCTTCGGTCGGTCCCTCCTCCGAAAGGGGATCCAGACTTGTGGTGGTCTCTTCACCCTCGCCCTCACCCTCGGGAGTGGTTGTCGTTGGGCCGCCCTCGGGTTGAGTAGTAGTGGTGGAATCACCGCCGCCGGAGGTACTCGGAGGTTGGGTCGTAGGAGGCGCCGTGGTCGGGGGTTCGGTGGTGGTAGGTGTCGAGGTCGTTGGAGCCTGGGTCGTCGTGGTGGAGTCTTCAGCCGCCACGGGTGCGATCGCGCCAAAAGAGGCCATCGCCAATGCCGCTATGCCCACCATGAGTCGTCGAGGAAACTTCGCCACTGCCTAACAGTCGGCCACCTACCTCAGAAACTGAACCCTTTTGGGGCCAATTGCCAGCTCAGCAGCACCACTAGTTACACGGTTTTGGCTCTAGATGTGATGAGTGTCACCGGCGGTAACGGTCCTTGGTCCTGCCGCGGTTTCCAGCATAAGGCCTCCAGCCCGATCAATATCGACGGCTTGCCCCTCAACAATTCCTCCGGGAGTATCCATGCGAACCCGGCGGCCCAGGGTGACACAAGCCGACCGGTACTCACCCAAGATCCGTTCCCGACCATCGGACTCCAGCCTGAGGAGATACACCTCGATGCTTTCCAGAATCTCACCCAGAAGGGTGACGGCGTCGGGCGGACCGCCCCCCAACAAAGAAGCCAGATCGGTGGCGATCTCACCAATTTCGGCGGGGATGCCAGCAGGGAACCTTAGATTGAGCCCAAGCCCGACCACCACTGCGACTTTCGAGCCGGTACTAACGGCCTCCACTAGGATTCCCGCCAGCTTCCGCTCGGTAATCTGCTGCGAAACGGTGTTGCCAGGTTGAGTGCTTGCCACCGTGTCGGGAACGCTCAGCACATCGTTGGGCCACTTCAGGCCAACATCGAGGCCGTAGGACTGGCTCAGGGTCTGGGCTACCGCCAACCCGCTGAGCAGGGGCAGAACGCTCAGATGGTCACGGCTCGGCCGCAACAACCAGGATGCCAGCAACGACGATCCCGGCTCGTCAAGCCAAACTCTCCCCTGTCGTCCGCGGCCCGCTCGCTGGTGATCGGCAAGCAACACTTGCCCCTCGGGCGCACCACTTGCGGCCGCTTCGAGAAGATCCCGATTGGTGGAACCCGTACTGTCGATTCGTCGAATCGGAAGAAAACGAGTGTTTTGAGGGGTGGATTGTTCACTTTCTGCTCTCATTTCGGCTAACCATATGGGGTGCTTCAGCAACCACTGTTCAAAAAGGTCCTAATCGCTAACCGAGGCGAGATTGCCGTACGGATAATTCGCGCCTGTCAGGAGCTGGGAATTGGGACGGTTGCCGTCTATTCCGAACTGGATCGAGAAGCCCTCCACGTACGCCTAGCGGACGAGGCCTACGCCCTAGGCGGCCAAACCGCGGCCGAAAGCTACCTCAACACCGAAGCCATTCTCGACATCATCAAGACCTCCGATGCCAACGCCGTCCATCCCGGCTATGGCTTCTTCAGCGAAAACGCCGATTTTGCTCGAGCCATCACCGAAATCGGTGTCGCCTTCATCGGGCCGCCTCCCGAAGCCATCGAAATCATGGGCGACAAGATCAGCGCCCGCGAGGCGGCCGAGAAGGTCGGCGTGCTCAGTGTTCCTGGTATTGCCGAGTTCTTAAGCGGACCGGACGAGATAACCGCCTTTGGCGATGAGTACGGCTATCCGATTGCCATCAAGGCCGCCTTTGGCGGTGGCGGCCGAGGCATGAAGGTGGTCAAATCGGCCGACGAGGCTGCTGACGCGCTGGAAAGTGCGCAACGCGAGGCCCTGGCCTACTTCGCTCGGGACGAGTGCTACATCGAGCGCTATCTGACGCGTCCCCGTCATATCGAGATCCAAATCATGGCCGACAGCCACGGCAATGCCATCTACTTGGGCCAACGCGATTGCTCGGCTCAACGTCGTCACCAGAAACTGGTGGAGGAGGCTCCGGCCCCGTTCCTTCCAGCCGAGATTGCCCAGGCAATGGGCGAAGCAGCGGTCAAGGTAGCTCTTGGCTGTGGCTACACCAATGCTGGAACCGTCGAATTTCTGTATGAGGATGGCCAGTTTCACTACCTGGAAATGAATACGCGGCTCCAGGTGGAACACCCCGTGACCGAACTAGTCACCGGCCTAGATCTGGTGGCCCTGCAGCTTCATGTCGCCGCCGGAGGCGAGTTGCCGCTCACCCAAGACGCAGTGAACATCGACGGCCACGCCATCGAGATTCGGATCAACGCCGAAGACGTGGCCGGAGGCGCCTTCCTTCCCTCCCCCGGCAGAATTACCAAGCTCCGGGTGCCCTCGGGCTACGGCGTGCGCTGGGATGGCGGCTACGAAGAAGGCGACGAGGTCAGCCAGTTCTACGACAACCTCGTTGGCAAACTAATCTGCTACGGCGCTGATCGCGAGACGGCGATTGCCCGCACCATTCGGGCCCTGAAGGAGTTCGTGATTGAGGGCGTGGCAACCACCATTCCCGCCGACCTGTCCATCGTGGAACACGACGACTTTCAGAACGGCAACTACTCCACCAAGTGGGTCGAAGAAGTGCTGGACCTGAGCGAGGTCAAGGCCGAGGCCAGTCCTGCTCCTGATGGTGAGGAAGACGAGGGGCCCAAGGTTCGGCGCCAAACCACGGTCGAGGTCAACGGCAAGCGCTTCGACGTGACCATGTGGGTTCCCGAGTCCGTTGGACCTGCCGCCGTTGGAACCAAGAAGGCCAAGCGCCGCTCTTCCGGCGGCGGAGGCGCTGGCGGCGGTTCCGGCGAGGTGTCGGTTCCCATGCAGGGCACCATCGTCAAGGTCGAGGTAGAAGTTGGCGACACCGTCGAAGCCGGAGACACCATTGTGGTGTTGGAAGCCATGAAGATGGAGAACAACGTCAACGCAGAAAAGTCTGGCACCATCAAAGAAGTCCGGGTTGCCACCGGGGATTCGGTTGGCGGCGGCGACATCGTCGCCATCATCGAATAGACCGCGGCGACTAGCCCCGGCCGGAGGCAGATCCTCAGGGCTCCATGAGGTCCAGCTCTGGCTCGACCAGATCGACCGGCCGACCAGTCCTGACCCTCAGTACCTCGATCATCTGGGCCACAGACTGGTGGGCTGCGGTCGCCGCTGGCGCCCCGATAAGGACGGAGGTGTCTCCCAGCTCCTCGACCAGTTCGACCACATGGTCATCGACGTCACCCCGCCGGATGACGACTCGAACCTCCTCATCGATATTGAGCTGTCGACGGGTCAGTTCAATTTGCGCATGCAACAACCATTCCAGCTCGTCCTCGATGAGGTCGACCATGGAGTCATCAAGGTCATCGAAGGTCCCCTCGTCAATAACAGCAAGGTAAACCAGCCCGCCCTCAATTTGTGAAGCGATACGCATTGCGGCGCGAAGGGTGGCGGCACGGCCGGTCCCACCCCAGGACACGTACACCAGATCCACGGCCATCTCAGTTCTCCGGATCAAATGTTGGGGCCTCGTCTTGTTCCCACCGGTCCTCGATGAGTTCAAGCGCTGCCAGTCTGTTGTTCAACTCAATGGTGAGACCATCAGCCACTTGTTGTTCGACCAGTCCTCGACGAACGATCTCGGCCAGACCAGATGACTCCGCCACCAGCGCATCACGCCGGGCCTGCAACAGCATGGCAACCTCCAACTCGTGGTGCTTGGAGAAATGGCGACGGAGATTTGTGGACTCCTCATTGACGTCGTCTTGGTAGGTAACTCCCAGCGCATCGGCCATCTCCGCAAAGAGAACCCCATCGGCACCGAGCCGAGCCACCTCCGCCTGCCCGGCGCGCCGCATAGCGATCTTGGCCTGAAGGCGTTGTTGCTTGAGTTCGGTGTCGGCACGGCCGGCAAGCCCAAGCCTGGTTATTAGAGCTGACATCGATAGTCCCTGAATCAAGAGGGTGAACAACACCGCTCCGAAGGTCATGATCTTTAGCTTCTCGGCTACCTCCACCCCAAAGACGTCAAGGCTGAGAGCCAAGGCCAGGGAGATAGCCCCTCGAAGACCACCCCAATACATCACATGCTGATAGCTCTTGGAGATGGGCCGGACCCTTCCAACCAGATTGCTGATCCAGGTGAAGCCGTACACGATGATGACTCTGACAACCAGGATTCCGATGACGGCGATGGCCACCAGATCGAGGTGTTTGGCCAGATCGGTCAGGCTGATCGTCAGTCCAATAAGCAGGAAGACCAAGGAGTTCACCAGGAAGGTCAGCAGCTCCCAGAAATGATCCAGCGTTACCCGAGTGCTGGGTGAGGTGTTCTTCAGACCCAGGTTGCCGACCATGAGTCCAGCGGCAACGACGGCTAATAGACCGGAGAACTCCACATGTTCAAGCCGAACAATCTGTCCGATCTCCTCGGCGACCAAATAGGCCCCGTAGGCCAAAGCCAGGGTGGTTGTTGTCTCGATGAGCGGATCATCAACCCGCGCCAGCACGATCTCAGAAACCACGTAACCAAGCACAATGCCAACGGCCAGTCCTCCGAGGGAGACAACCACAAAGTCCTTGAGACCAGCACCGAATGAGAACGCTTCACCTGCACCGGCCGCCAAGGCGAGGTTGAAGGCAACAACGGCCACTGCATCGTTGAATAGTGACTCACCCTCGACCAAGACCGAGAGTCGTTTGGGAGCACCCAACGACTTGAAGAAGGCAATCACGGCGACCGGATCGGTGGCCGAGATGAGGGCTCCAAAAGCAAATGCAGCTGGCCAAGGCACATCTACCGTGGTATGCACCAGCCAGCCGATACTCAAGGTACCAAAGGCAGTCCCAACCACGGCAAAGAGCAGGATGGGGAACAGATCCGCTCGGAGTTTGGACCATGGCAGATGCAGGGTCGCCTCGAAGAGCAGGGGCGGAACAAGGATGGCAACAATCAACTCGGGAGAGACCTCAATGGCCACGAGCTCACCCAGGGCAGAGGACGCCAGGCCCGCCAGCACAAGGGCCACGGTGTTGGGAAAACCGAAGGCCCGAGAGATGACGGCCACACCGGCGGCGATGGCGAACAGGATCACCATGGCGGTCTCGGTCTGGACCAGGTTGGATTCGGCTGCGTAGAGCAGAGTATTCAGCAAGATTGGATGCCTCTCATTCGGCCGCTTCTCCTAGGACGCCGGCCAGGGCCGGATGAACAAAAAGCGATTCTGCTAGATCGGTGACGGTCAGTCCCGCGGTCACGGCCAGAGATATTACCGAGATCAATTCGGCGGCATGGCGACCCACGATCGAACCACCCAACACTTCCCCGGTGGCGGGATCAGACACGATCTTGACAAAGCCACGACTATCGTTGTTGATCAGGGCCTTGGCCGAGACGGAAAACGGCACCTTGGTCACCCGGATCTTGCGGCCCTCGGCGAAGGCGTCGGCCTCGGCCAGACCGACATCGGCAATTTCGGGGTCGGTGAAGATGGCTGATGCAGCCTTGTCGTAGTCAAGGTGGCGGTGCGGTCCCGAGTGTAGGCCCATGGCGTGTTCGGCGATCTTGCGCCCCTGGCTGGAAGCCACCGACGACAGCGGCAACTTGCCGGAAAGGTCCCCGGCGGCATAGATGTGTGGAACCGACGACTTGAGGTTGTGGTCAACCTGGACATACCCCCGCTGGTGGTCCACCCCGGCCTCATCCAGTCCGAGGTTCTCGGAGTTGGGTGTGGAACCGATGGCTAGCAGGACATGAGATCCGGTGAGTACTCGCCCGTCATCGCAGTAGACGGTCACCGTATTGTTGGCAACGTCGATGCTCTGAGCTCTGGCTCCCATAACCAACTTCACACCCCGATCCAGGAAGCTCTGCTCCAGCACCTTGGCCACTTCAGGGTCCTTGCCTGGCAGCACCTGGTTGCGGCTGACCACCAAACTCACCTGGGAACCAAAGGAGCTAAACATGTGGACGAACTCCACCCCGGTGACACCGGAACCCACCACAATCAGGTGGGTGGGAAGCTCCGGCGGCGGGTAGGCGTGACGGGTCGTGAGAACCCGAACTCCGTCGATCTCGGCCCATTCCGGAATCCGTGGGCGGCTGCCGGTTGAAAGCACGATGATGTCGGCTTCTAGCTCGGTCTCGGTGCCATCACTACCGCTCACCGCGACCGTATTGGGGCCACTGAGGCGGCCGGTACCCTCGATGAGGCGCACACCCTGGCTTTCCAGCAGGCCTGTCAGCGAATGTTCCAGGTGCTCCTCTATCCCGTTGATTCGGTTGCGCAGGGCATCAAAGTCCAGTTGCACATCGACGGTGGTGAGGCCCATCTCGGTTGCCCGCTTCATGGTTGCCATCACACCCCCGGTGGCGATCATGGCCTTGGATGGGATGCAGTCCAGCAAATGGGCGGCGCCCCCCACCAGATCCTTCTCGATCAGAGTGACCTCAGCCCCCAAGCGGGCGGCGTAGGTGGCACAGGTAGTACCTCCGGGACCGCCCCCGATGATGACAAAGCGCTTCCTCTGACCGGACATAGCCGCACATGCTAACCGGCTACAACAGCAGCAACGGGTACTGTCCGGTCTCTCGTTGTCGCTGCGGGCGCCTCCGGCTAAGCCGAGACCCTGGAACCCTCCGGACGCGAGGAAGTGAGGAGCCGATCGGCGACCTTGGTGTAGAGGACGGCCGATTGGATCTGGACCACGAAGGCCAAGCTAAGGAGCAGAGCCATCTCGCTGCCGTCCTCCTTGAACAGGGTTACGGCCAGGGCAAGCACGATTGCCAGGTTCCTCATGGCCGTGCCAAATACCAAGGCAATGGCATTGTCACGATCAAAGACAAACCGACCGATGACCGACGAAACCAAATAGATGGTCAGATAGAAGAGCAACAAGATGGGAATCATCTTGGCGATCTGGCCCGGATCAGACAGGATCTTCTTGGACTTGAGCACCATCGCGACAAAGACCATCAGAAGGACACCGAGGGTGGAGATCAAGGAAATCTTCCCCTTGATCTCGTTCTGGAACTTCATCTCCCCGTAGCGGTAGATCAGACCCCGCTGGGTGGCGTAGCCCAGGATCAGGGGCAGGATCACAATGATTAGGATCTGGGTGCTGATCTTGGCCAAGGGAAGCTCGATCTTTGAACCGAGCAGGACCGAGGTGTACAAGGGAGTCAAGGCGGCTCCCAGGAGCAACCCAACCACCGTCATCCTGATGGCCGCCGTCTTGTTGCCCTTGGCCATGCCGGTCCAGGCAATGGTCATACCGCTGGTTGGCAGCAGACCCATGAGCAACAGGCCTAACTGAAGGAACTCATCATTGGGGAAGAAGATCAGGCCGAAGCCATAGGCAATCACCGGGATGATAACGAAGTTGATGCCAACCGCCGCTCCAAGAACCGGTCCTCCACCGGGAGCCATCAGCTTCTTCACCGGCAAGCTAACCATCATGGGATAGACCATGAGGAAGGTGATGGGCAAGATGGTGGTGTTCAGGAAGGGCATAGAAACAACCGAGCCCAGCACAAGGCCAGCCACGATGGCGATGGGAACCGCTATGTGCAGCTTGTCCTTGGCCAATTCCATTAGTTGCAGCACGAGGTCACTCTTCTCCAGATATTTGCGGGCATACCAGCCTTGTGTACAGAAGCTGTACGTATGACAAATGTACGGATGACTGGTGAAGCCATGCCGGACTAATCAATCCGAACGCCACTGAGGGCCCGTTTGTTCCATCCACCAATCACCCAACCTGGTCCTTTGTCACCGGCTGCGCAACCCCACCAGACGTCGATAGAGAGAGACCATGTCCAAGACGGTGCGCTCCCAGCTAAAAGCCGCCGCCTGACGTCGACCTCGCTCCTCCATCCGAGATCGCAGGGCGTCATCACCCAGAACCTCAGAGATGGCCGCTGCCAGCGCTCCGCTTTCCCCCGTCACCACCAGGCGGGCGGCTTCTCCGCACACCTCGGGAATCGATCCTCCTGCCACCGCCACGACCGGCAGTCCCGCCGCCATGGCTTCGAGCGGCACCAGGCCAAATCCTTCATAGGTAGCGGCCGAGACCAGAAGCTCCGCCCCGGCAAGGAGATCGGCCTTGTCCTGGTCGTTAACAAACCCAAGCTTTACGACCCGTTCCTCCATTCCCCATTGGCCAATGGCGGTATCCAGGGCATCGGACCCCCAGCCCCGACCACCGGCAATAGCAAGAACCAGATGGGGATGCTCACTCGACAGCTTGGCCAGGGCCTCCACCATGGCCGGGAAGCCCTTGCGGGGTTCAATGGTGCCGACCGCCAACAGGTAGGGCCCCGAACCGACCAGGCGGCGACCTCGTTGGTACTCCCCCGCAGGTAGGGGGCTGACTCCGATGGGAATGGTGTGCACCCGTTCGGCTTCTACCCCAAGTTCGGAGCGGATCTCGGCGGCCACATAATCGCTCATGGCGTGAATATGTGCGCCCCGGTCCAGGGCCCGTTTCACCAACTTGGGGTAGGCCAGGCTGCTGGGATGGACGATGTCGGGAGTGTTCCAGGCTCCAAGATCGGCGACCGTCACCAGGGCGGCCGCCCGCCGGGTTGGGGGCACCACATAATTGGTGCCGTGCACCAGATCAACGGGGCCGGTCAGTAGTTCCACCGGTGGGAACGACGTCCGACTCCAGGCTTCTCGTAACAATCTGGCCGGGGCCGGTCGACTAAGACCGATGTTGGGCGGCAAGGTCTTGAGGATGCTGTCACGGCCTCGAGCGGTCATGGCCAAGCCAACGATCTCCAGATCCGGTTCCCGCCCTCCCGGCGACGAACCCACCTCGCCTGCCGCCAGACTTGCCAACCCCATAGCCAGCTCATGGACAAAGAGGCCAATTCCGGTTCGTTCCCCTGCCAGAGGGGTGACATCGAGGGCAACACGCACTCTGAGAGGCTAGCGGCGACCGCTGTCCCGAATTCACACGGGCCCCTCCCGGTCCCCTATTCTGTGTGTCCATGAGTATCGATGACTGGCAGGAAGCGGCAACGAAGGAACTCCGGGGAAAGCCTCTGGAGGATCTGACGACTCCAACTCCGGAGGGCATCGACGTCAAACCCCTCTACACCAATGCCGATCTTGCAGGTATCGAGCATCTGGACTCGCTCCCAGGAGCTGCCCCCTACCTGCGGGGCCCCCGGGCCACCATGTATACCAACCGCCCTTGGACGGTCAGGCAATACGCCGGATTCTCCACCGCCGAGGCCTCTAATGCCTTCTACCGCAAGAACCTGGCTGCTGGCCAGAAGGGTTTGAGCGTCGCCTTCGACCTGGCCACCCACCGCGGCTATGACTCCGATCACCCCCGAGTGGAAGGTGACGTCGGCAAGGCCGGGGTTGCCATTGACTCGGTGGAGGACATGAAGATCCTCTTTGACCAGATACCCCTGGATCAAATGTCGGTCTCCATGACCATGAATGGCGCCGTTTTGCCCATCATGGCCTGCTACATCGTGGCCGGGGAAGAGCAAGGCGTCAGCCCCGACCAGCTTTCGGGCACTATCCAGAACGACATCCTCAAAGAGTTCATGGTGCGCAACACCTACATCTATCCACCCGATCCCAGCATGCGCATCATTGCCGACATCATCGCCTACACCTCGGCCAACATGCCAAAGTACAACTCGATCTCGATCTCGGGCTATCACATGCTGGAGGCCGGAGCCTCCGCCGACCTGGAGCTGGCCTTCACCCTGGCCGATGGCCTGGAATACGTACGGGCCGCCCTGGCCACGGGGCTT